>JBBPTB010001073.1:0-11111 GCA_038093875.1 Boletus tylopilopsis
TCACATGGCCGGCCTCAATCACCGCTCACCCCTTTTCTTACATCGTCCTGGTCACCACCATCTTCCACAACACTTATGCCATCGCGAACAATGTGCCGACCCCCAACGGACAGCAAACGGTTGCGCTTCCCGAGGTTCCAGTAACGTACGTCGTTACACGTTTGGTGTGTTGCTGGAGTTGTGGCTGACCGCCGACGACTACAGAGATGGTTACCAGATCCAGTTCATTGCGGTCAAGTATGATTTTCCTTTTTTTGGTTGGTAGTTGGGAAGTGAACCATTTTTTTTTTCGTAGCAACATCAACCAGGTCTATGCCACGAGCGGCAGCTTCGCGATCAGTGGCCCGACGACCGGTACCACCACGGCCTCGTCTACGTCCTCTATTTCGTCTACTTCTACTATGTCCTCGACCAGGCAAGTGCTTGTCTGCAATTCGCGGGCCTCGTGTCTCATGTCCTTTTAGCGCGACAGACACCACGTCCATGACTTCGATGTCCAGCATGTCTAGCATGTCTATATCCATGTCCCCCTCGACGGTGGGGTCGGCTACGGGAACCTCTGCTACGTCTTCCCCCAGTCCCTCCAATTTGAGTGGTGCTGGTTCCTTCAAGTTGGGAGGCGTTGTCCCTGCTGCTGCTCTTGTCATCTCTGCAGTTGCTGGCGTTGTCATGGTCTTTTAAATGCCTCGCTTCAAAACCCGGGTCTGGGCGAGTGCTCCTTTCTGCCCGGCCTATCTCGTATACCTCTTTCTTCCTTGGTTGTTGGCGTTGTTGTTTCCGATGCTTGGTGACACTTTTAATACTAGGATGATTACACTTTTTAGCTTGGTGACTGGACTTGTTTCTCTCGTGCACGCTTGGACAGAATGTTCTTATTCCATTGACCCTGTTCTTTGCATTGATAATAGAGGGTCGTGGCATGGGACCCCCTACCTAGGACTCTAGTTTGGGGCGTTTTTCTTGTCATGTTCCATCCCGTTCCTTGCCTAGTGATGCCCGACTGAGCTGATACTTGTCCGTTCGTTTAATGTCCTTCTGTTACGCTTGAACATGTATAAAATGCCTTGTCTGCTGCGTGTTGGCCGCCTGAGGGGTGGTGTCGTTTCGGTGGATGGTGGTTCATGTCCGCGTTGACGGAGATCGATGGCCACAATGCATCAAACAAACGTGCCTATCCTTGTATAATTCGGGTAATCTGCCGCCCTTTTGTGCTCTGTCCCGACGTTCCTGCACCAAAGATCCACCCACGTTCGATCATGGGTACCACAGTTCGCGGCTCGGTACCCGTGATTAAATTACTGTACGGTCCCTCGCGCAGAAAAAGTTGTCACGATCAAATGGAGATTAGGGGTTACAGTCCGTACAAACGTGCATCGGTTCATCGTGCACCCGATGACTTCAACTTTTTTTTTCCTGTTTTCTCTTCTGATGCCAGCGCGCATGCATGAGTACACAAGTAGATGCCAAGTACTTACTGTCCAAAGCAAAGGGAATACATAGCTGCGACGAGCGCATATATATAATAGCCCTTGTGGTGTCAGATTTTGTGTTTTTTGCAGTTGTATTTGTCGATGTAACAGGGATGGTGGCACCTAGGGTTCGATGGATGGATGGCTGACCGTGGAGACTAGACCGAGCGCGTGGCGTGCGTGCACGCAATGCATCGACATCAACAACCTGAGCATGCCGCAGGACGGGGTGAAGCATGGATTTATTTGTACTCGCTCAGGGAGGAGTACGCCCGTCTTTGAGTTGTTTTGCTGGGGCGAAAAAGATGCCGCAGGCAGGCGTTGGTTGGTTCTGGAATAACAAGTACTTACTGTCGGTACGAGATCGTCACGGCGATGTCAGGTCGTACCTGTTTCTCGTTGTCAATCAAGACAATGGGGCTCGCCTGTTATAACTCGAGATCGCCGTCGAGCTTCTCTGAGTAGTATTTTTGTGACGCACCGATGGGTCGCTTCAAGTCATTTCTGACACAGGACGATCGACGACACGATTGTCGGTTGCAAGTGCGTGGAAGACGGCCACAGAGACTGTATGATATCGGTTGCCATCCCGATTACTGTCGACGACCAAGGGTTGACGTCCGTCTTCCCACTCTTTGGTCGACAAGCCAGGTAGACAGTACAACCGGTAGATCCCGGTCGGATGTTTCCTAATCTGGGTTCGAATGCCCAGAGGTCCTCGACATCCTCAACGATACACCACGCCCCCTGCGAGTCACGTCTGATATCTGATATGCAGGGTCATGAGTCATGATGTGGCATGCGCGTCGACTCAGGCTCGACTGTCGCCTCTGGTACACTTGCCTCGAGCTTTGCGCGCGCGTCAGCATCTGTGCGCTCGCATCCTCCTTCTTTACAACCCGCCCTCTGTAGACCCATTGGTGCCGCAACTGCAAGGGCCCGAGTCTAGGAGTGGCTCATTCGCACCCAGTTTGCTTCGTGGTCCGCACATCGAGGACAAGGAACAAGGGGGCGATGGCCGCCGACACGGACGTCCTACGAACCAACAGGATCCAACGTGTCCGCGCACACACCCCTGTCATAGCCGAATCTCATGGGAGAGGCAGAAGGCGCCGTTCTGAAGCATACCATCACCCAGTCTTGTCTTTCTTCACGTGCGCAGGGGGACTGCTTATCCGTTGCGCGTGCGACGTCGGCAGCCGCTCAAGATTTGTCTCAAAGTTCCAGAGGGAGGGAAGTGGACGTAGTGACAGTGAAGGAGGACACGAATAATGAGCGAGGAAGGATGTGGAGCTAGGAGGACGTGTGCCGCTTGAGGTAGGTTGGCGTTCTCTTTGCATGTACTACCATTAACACCCGTGACACGGGTGTTATGGCATTTTGTAGGTCGCACCGCCATCTCGGACCGCCCCCTCGTTCCATTCGCGAGTTCTTCTTGACAAAAAGGTTTGTTTGTGTTCCCTTTCTCTTCTTCGCATGACGAAAATTTCTCAGCTCACTTCGATGGACTGCTCTGCAGCCGAGGAGAATAACCCAATTTGCCTGATCTTTATTTTTTTCTGTTACAATTTGACTTATTACTGAATCAACTTTTCTCATAGTTTTTACGTTTGGCTGTCGGCTTCGTTCTGGAGCTAACCAGGTTGTTTAGGATGCAATCAAATGTCAACGTGAATGTTCCCTCTGCACCCCATTCAAGTCGCCGATCTTCCATCATTTTTTTGGAGCTACCCTTCTGCAGCCGCAGATCCGTCTTTCAGGTCTACACATGGCATACTTTCAACTCCACTACTCGCCACGGTAATGACTGCAACGACTGTCAATGCGTCGCTCACGTACTTGCTGCCACAGGCACGTGAGGTCGTTTCTTTGAGACGTTTGCACAATTCCTTGCTTTCTCCTGACTCATGATCACCGTCACTACCTTTCTCAAGAAGATCAAAGACCGGATACAAGACGTTTGCGTCGCCGACATATAGAAAACGCTGCAGAGTCGGCGCATGGCCGCCTACAACGTATCGGTATGTATTTTTGGTTCATTGTTTTCACGAGGCGTCCGGCGCTCATTGGATGCAGCAAGGTGGGGCGGCTCCAAGCCTGAACCGTCATGTGCGTTTTCTTTTCAAACGAGACATGGGCAGGAACCCTCGTTTGCAATGCCTCCCGGTTTGAAAACAGTAGTATGCCGTGCATTTTGTCCCCGACTCACCACCAATTGTAATTGCTTAAATGCAGCAATGAAGCTTTAGTTGGGACAGATGCGACTCATGCATCGATTGACATTCTCGTCTGAGGCGTGACGTTCAAACGTCCAGATGACAAGCATAAATAAGACAATGTCTTGCTCGTACGTGCAATTAGCGGCGTAGTTTTTCTTTTTCTTTTACACACATATGGTGCCTTTCAAAATCAATGCTGACCTCCAATCCACACCGGATCAGACTCGTCCCGAAACGCCTATTCATCGCGTCAAAAAACATCCTCGACTTGAATCGACGCGAGTGCATACCTTGTACGACACAAACTCGTCCATGGGATCTACCGCTGCCCAACCAATGCGCACCGAACCCTGTTGGGTCGGGAAGCACACCTTGCCCACATACCTCCTTGCGATGCGCTGAATCTCGTCCTTTTCCAGCCCGACAAACACCACATTCCAACGGAGCTTCTCCTTCAACTCGTCTGGCAAAAGCTTACTCAACGCTGACAACCCATCTACGAGCTCAGACGGTACTATGGACGATGTCGGGTGAAACCCTGGGGCGATGACTCGGATCGCAAAGATGGCGTTCGCCAGCACGAGAGCACCATGGATGCCGGGAAAGTTTCTTTCAAAAGGAACCCAGTAGAACGGGGGCGTCCAGGACGTGGCTTCAGGCCGGGTAGTAGCCCTGACGATGGTCGTCGTCCCGTGTAGCTTCTGAACGAATACTACTGGTTGCCTCGTGGAGCGTGTGGGTTGCATGTCGTCCGCAGCCCAGGAATATTGTATCCATCTTGGTGCTGTCAAGAAGCTGTGGAACCAGGACTCGAAGATAAAAGCGGCACATTGGCGAGTCTCTGCAGGTATGCTCAGTTCTTGGAAAAACTCCAGTTTGTCATCAAGAGTTTGAAACGAGAGGCAATCCGCGAGGAGGCGGCGAATGGTTGGTGTCGGAACTGAAATATAATGTTCTGTGCGAGAGATGGTCCCGTCATAGACTCGTGGCTGAATGAAATAGCAGGAAGATGGTCCATACTCAAGTAGGTCGAGCATCTGGGACTCAGAGAGGTGAAAACCCTGTGCACTGTAAAAAAGTTTCAGGCCCTCCTTGACAGCATGTGAAGCAATGCCATGGAAGTAATTCTCTGCATCATCATCAGACTGATGATAGAATTCTAGTATGGTGCCTGGGACTTTGCCCCATGTGTTTGCAAGCTTGATTATAGAAGCAGCCTCTAGGTCCATTAGCTTGCTAATATCCCATCAGTCCTGTATGTAACTCCAATCCAAAATGGTGGTGAAATGAATACTCACGCAAGCTTCTTGAGATCCTCATCTGTCCAAATGTCCATTATACATCTTTTGACACCAACTCGTGTACTCCATGCTTTCCAGTTTGAGCCCTCAGGGGATGTCACTTGAATAACATGAATCCCTGGTTGGCCAGTGAAAATAGAGAGTGGATTCTTGATTGGAGTATGGTTGGAATCACAGAGTGCCCATGTGGGTCCAGCATTCCAAATTGGATTACCATTCATGGCAGAGTGAATGTCAAAGCCATTTGCAGTGAACATTGCATAGCAAGGTGTGTCAGTTGGCAGTTGTAATGCAACATTCTGTTGCATTCCAAGAAAATACACAAGCAGATAGATGATGAAATATGTTTTTCCTTGAATGCAAAGATTCAGGTCTAAAGGCATCATGTGTGGAGAACAGGGTTTGAAACTCACCAATGCCTGGCTGACCTATTACACATGCACCATGAGAGTATTTATCTGTTTGTATTGTCTTCAGGACATCACAATACTCTTTACAGACCAGGATCTTTGAATGATGCAAAATCCCTGATAGAAGGGATTGGAAAGCCCCAAAGTAGTCACCAAGGTCTATGAATTCAATGATACCAATATCTGGAAAGTTCTCTTGTTTTTGTACAAGGTCAGGATAGCCCCAAACTTGCTGTGCAAATTGGTTCAAGCATATGAACTCATCATATTGGAGCACAGTGTTGAACATGGAAAGTGGGCCTATCTTTGCAGGCATAGTAATGTGAGGCAAAGAAAGAGCAGACATTGCAGGAGTGGTGGAGAGGGGAAAGGATGAGGACCAGCCAATTGAGTGAGTGGTAGTAAGAGGGAAAGAATGAGGACCAGCCAATTGTGTGAGTGACGGTGAGAGAGGGAAGAAGGAGGACTGGTCAATCAAGTCAGTGACAGTTTAGATGAGGGACTGTGTTGCAGACTGAAGAAAGAAAATTGATAGGAGTGAGAGTATGTAAATTCAAACTCAGATAGCTGAGTTCAAATACTACATATAATGCATCATGTGACAGCCCACTAAATAATGAAGTACAATGCTTAGTGAGGTCAAGGTTGTGGTTGTGAGTCAGAAGCTACAACCACCACAATGTCAGGGTACAAGTATTCAATCTCATACAATGATCAAGAACACTTGGCTCATTCATGAGTTGCTCCTCAGACAGGACAAATTTCCCTGCTATTGAGGTGAATATTTCAAAGTCCTCTTTATAGGGCTTTTGGATCATTCCAGGATACTCAGGAGAATACCACATTGCAATGGGTACCTTGTGAGAAGAGGCATATGGTCATGATGGTTGTTATGGTTTTCCTGGGTTGCCAGACTGCACTTGCTGGAACTATTTATTTTCTTCACCTTATCCTTGATGGACAGGACTTGCCACACCCTGAAGGCCTGGCAGATGCCTTCCACATTTAGGGGGCTCTGGAAGCTCACTACTTGTATGGTACTTGGAGAGTATGTGTACCTTGATTTGCATCCTTATCATTGGATGCCACCTGACTGGCCATGATCACACTCATGACACCATGTTAACCCCTAGGTATCTTTGTCCACAGATAACCTAGCAGGACATGCCTTGAAGAGGGACCCTTTGTCCTTGGTCAACCCCCTTCAGCTTACCCCTCTTCCACCCATTCTCACATTCCACTTGATGATGCCTAGATCTGGAGTACAATCCATTATAATCCAGCTGAATCCTCAGCCCTTGGTTGCTATATGCAACCCATGTACAGCCCTGGAATACTGTTGCCACTTAGGGCATTAGATAAGTTTTTCTTTGGTGTTGCTCCATTTGCTGCTTATTCCACTCTTATGGGACAGTGGAGCCTATTGTAGTATGTTTCACCTTTCTGACAGAACCACATTCTTGACCTTCTGCCTTGTATATGCCTGACAGACCCTATAACCATTAGAGGGCATGTGTTACAACATGGATACTCTGCTTCAAGTCCAGCCAGAGGTCCGAAGGTATGGGAATATTGGAGTTACATATCATCAGAGTTGCATATTGGACATCAGAGGGGTTTAGGACATTAGTGCAGGACTTATGTGTTGCACCCTTGCCAGTCCCAGGTCCTAGTATTTCAGAGGGGCAAAGGAGAGAGGGTGAGAGAGAGAGAGAGGGATTCCAGATGAGAAGAGGAGCAGTTGTGGTTAATATTCAGACTGAAGAGTATAGTGAGAGTATCTATGAGGTCATATACTAATGTCTGGGTGAACTCCAGACTAGAGGAGTGGAGTGTATACTATGAAGGGGGCAATGAACATTGCATCATGGAATGGTGAGGGATGAGTAATACATGATGGAGGATAAGACATAACCAAAGCTGGATGGTTGTACTCAAGAGCTGTAAGACATTATGAAAGGAGGTACTAACTATATGGGGATAATGGAGGTTCAAAGTGGAGTTGGGTTGGACTGGGTTGGAGTTGGTTGGAGTTGATGGGGATTTGCATGGATATGACAGTATCCCCCCCTTAAGGCCAAGCCCTTGAGGCCTTTGGGTTCCAAGAGACTGGATGATAAGGTGATAGAACCAAGGACCTAAGAGGAACAGAGCAAAGGCTGGAGTTGTGACCAACATGTCAGAGGTGACCAGGTGACCAATGGAGGACAAAGGAAGGACAATGATGGAGATCTGAAAAGAAAGGATGACTGGAGATGACTGTAAACTGTGAATGGAGGACAGGAGTTCATAACAGAGGTCATAGATCAGAGGTTGGATGAAATTGGAGGTCAATAAGGAGGATTCTTGAAGCAAAAGGCAAAAATCTCAGAGTTGCATTGGAGGTGAGTGATCATCTTGGAGTTGGTGATCAGTCAGTGATCAGTATGTCCAAATACCACAGGAGTAGCCAGTGTTGGCTCAGAGGTGAAGGAAATATGGTTGGAGGGTATGGAGCTGGATCAGAGGGACATAAACTGACTAGGAACACCTGGGTGATGCATGGAGGAGAGATTTGACAATGTCAAAGAGGGTATGACATGCCAAAAGACACATCAATGGTATTATGCTTAGGTCAAGCATATCCCAGATAAGAGAAAGCAGAGTCTGGATCTAGGATCCTCAAGGTGAGGAGTGTTGGTGGGGCAAGGCAGGGAAGTCCCAAAGGAAGGGATGGCAACCAGGAAGCAGTGATAAGCTGGGATCCTTTGAACAGAAGGCTGCTTGGAGTTCCACAATGAGGTGTGGCTAAGATGGGATCTGCGACAAGGTGCAGCTAAGACTGGATTCCATAGTGGGGTGTGGCTAGGATGCTAGGAGGACTCTAGAGAGTCGGCTAGGGTGCTGGGAAGGAGTTCCAGGAGGAATGACTAGGGCTGGGATGTCTGGAAGGATGGCTGGGACATTAGGGCGCTTGGAGGGTGACTAGGAATACTAGGAATCTGGAGGGACAACTCAAATACTAGGGGAGTCTTCCAATGGAAGATGACTAAGACTTGGACTAGGTTGAGAGGGTTCCTGTTGAGGAATGGCTGAGATTCAAAGGGGATCGAGGAGGAGGTTCTGAGATAAGTGTTCACTCAAACAGTGGAACAGTGACTGGAGGAGGCAAAGTACAGATGGTATTAAGGACTATGCTCTGGGAGCCTAAACTAGGAAAACAGGGAATCAAAGTTCTCCTTAGCTACAAATCAACCCCTGGATGATGTAATCCAGCCCAGTGGCTGTGGGGATATGACCATTTTAAGTCACTTATGTCATTGGAACAATTTTGTTGCTGTCATATGGAAATGTAAAACTCATATACTGCAATGGAATATTATGTCAGCATTGAGTCACATAATGTATAAACAGTTCAACATGATGTAAACACATCCAAATACCATCGCTTTTACCACTTCTTTCACCATGAAATCCCTTTCCACTGATCAAATCAACCAAGTTGTTGCTTTCTTGGAATTGGGTCAATCAACTTGCCAAATCTCTGCTTCTACTGGCTTCAGCAACTCTACCATTAGTTGAATTTGCACTGAACACTGCCCCAACCTTCCCAAAGCCACTGGAGGTCATCCATCCATTATTTCCCCCACTGACATGTGTCATGCCATTCGACTTTTTGATACTGGAAAGGCTGAAAATGCTGTCCAGATTACCAAGACTCTTCAGGATGTCAAGAACCATTCCATCTCACCCCAGACCATCCATCATCACTTGAAGAAAGCTGGTGTTATGCTTACTGCGAGCACGTGCCCAAGCGGAATAAACGTCGAGGTCTAGGAGAGGTCGGATCAATAGTGGCTGAAGGCAAACCTTATGCACTGCGAGCTAGAGGCCCAGCGAAGTGCACGTCCTGTGCACAAGATGAGGCCGACGACCAACTAAGGTGTGACCTACAACGAGCTCGACTAAGGGGCGAGTGAGGAGCATGAAATGCAGGTGAGGTCAAGAGGGATGAGGTCTTGACGTCCGAGCACCAGTACACCAGTAAAGCGAGTACGATTGCAGAGGCCCACTCAAGGGCAGTGACAAGTGCAGTGATACAGGCGTAGAACTAGCTTAGAGATCACTAGCTAGTACTCTGGCACTCTATATACCTTCCAGTATGGCGCATGGGCCATCTGGGCAAAGGGTGTCCTCCTAATGAGGAACAAAGGCCTTCCCACATCGGAAGGGGGCGAAGGGCAATACCTGAATGGCAAGACGGCCATCAGGGCTAACAGGATCCCGCTGTCAGGAAGAGCGGAAGGTGGTCAGGGGGACCAGCGGGATCAGAAGGAAGACTAGGTGAAACGTGAACCTAGTCTGACATAATGCCTACGATGGGAATGCTCATCCATCAGGCGTACACGGCTGGATGGAGGGTCAAGAACGGTGCTCCGCAGCAGGAAGGAAACTAGCTTATTGTACAGTAGATCCGCTGTCTGGGTAATCGAGGATCAGCGAGCGTAGTGACAACGGATCAGGAAACATATCGTAGCCGCGACGGGAACTCCCATCCGTCGGGCGGTCATGGGTTGCCAATGGCAACCAGTCATCATACCGAGTCATGCCCCAGATCTAGGCATCAGGGGCGGTTGTGTCGCAAGGGCTAGGGTCCATGGTTACCCCTAGGGCCGAGGGTGTCTGAGGTTGCCCCTCCGGGCAAGTCGCGAGTGTTGAGGGAACAAGGGTTACCCCTCGAGTGTCACAGTTTAGCGTCATGGCGGACATTGGTAGTTTACCATCATTCCGGACGTAGGGGGAGAGCTGAGGGAACATGGTTACCCCTCAGGGGCCATCAGAGGACGATGGTGGGTTGGTGGTGTACTCCTAGACGATAAGCACTGCGTGAGCGAGTGTACGAGCTCCTCAGGGCGGAAGGCGTCTGCTAAGCCTTCAGGATAAGGGCATGTCCCGTCCATCAAGGGCGAATGGTGAAGAACAAAGAAAAATGAACGAGGGTCCGGCGGGTCTGGTCCGGCAACCAGGGAAAACCATAACAATCTGGGCTAAGGGGGTCCTCCTAAAGAGGAATAAGGGCCTTCCCACATCAGGAAGGGGGCAAAGGGTAAACGGGATCCCACTGTCAATGAAGAGTGGAAGAGGATCATGATGGATCAACGGGATCAAATAGGAATGCTAGGTGAAATGTCAACCTAGCCTGATACATGGCCCTAGATGGCAAGGCAAGTCCATTGGGCATACATGGCTGAACAGAGGGTCAAGAATGGTGCTCTGCAGCATAAAGGAATACTATAGTAATAAGATCCGCTGTTCAGGTATATGAGGATCAGTGAGTGTAGCAACAGCAGATCAGGAAACATATCCTAGCCATGACAGGAATACTCTCATCCGTTGGGTGGTCTAGGGTTGCCTATAGCAACCGTGGTCATAACAAGTCATGCCCCAGATCTAGGCATCGGAGGTGGTCGTGTTGTGAGGGCTAGGGTCCGTGGTTACCCCTAGGGTTGAGGGTTGATGGTTACCCCTCAAGGGCGTCGCGAGTGCTGAGGGTCAAGGGTTACCCCTCAGAGGTCCAGTTTAGCGTCATAGCGGACATGGGCCCAGTTTAGCGTCATGGTGGACATGGATGTCAGTGGTGTACTCCTGTGGCGAGTACTGTTACAGTTTTCCCTGGTTGCCAGACCGGACCCGCCAGAACCCTTATTCTTTCCCTTTGTTCTTCCCCATTCG
>JBBPTB010001074.1:0-11108 GCA_038093875.1 Boletus tylopilopsis
GTCGGCCGCCGCGGCGAGAACCAAGACCAGCTCCTCGTCCTGGTCGCCTGTCCCCCTGATCTGCTCGTACGGCTAGTACACTGCGAACGGTCCGTCGTACCATGCTGGTTTTGGCGGTCGTACCGGACTAATCTCGGGTACTCTTTGATCACCTCAGATATTCCGACTTTTTGTACGGTCTTCCCATGTCAAGACTGCCTTCTGCAGAGGCAGACCTCGACTCGGCTCCACTTTCTTCCGCCGACCGTGTACGCCTCGTTCACTCCTATATTACGTCTACTCCGCACGACGGCGGTCTGGGAATCATACCGGGCTGCAATGAATGGGACCTCGTTCAATCCGTCATGGCCCTCCATAATCACGAATTCAACGAGGCGTGGATACGTTTGTGGACACGACATAGGATAGCGTCCGTAGAGCTCGAAAAAGTGCGCGATCAGGTGCGCTCTCTCTCTTGGCCGTTTTTCTTCTATCGAGGTTGACTGCGCGATCTAGTTTGGTGACTCCATCGCCCTCTATTTCTTCTTCCTGAACGCATACACCCGCGCGCTTATTTTCCTCGCTGTGCTCGGGGTTCTTTTTTATTTCTTTGGCACACCATATTCCGTGGTCTATTCGACACTCCTATTCGTCTGGTCCGTCGTGTTCGTCGAGTGGTGGCGTCTTCAGGAACGCATCCTTTCCGTTCGATGGTGCACCCGGGGTTCCTTCCGCGTCGAGAAGCGAAGGGCAGATTTCATCGCTGGCTTTCCTTGGTGGAGGAAAGAAGCACGAAAAATGGCAAGCATACCCGTCATATTGCTGTTCGCAAGCGTCCTCTCTGTGATTTTGACGGGCGTGTTTGTCCTCGAGGCGTTCGTGACTCAACTGTACAATGGCCCTGGCGATCGCATCGTAGTACGTCGCCTCGGTGCAAAGTGCGTTTTCATTTTGACCCCAACTTTTCTCACAGGCTTTCACTCCGACCCTTCTCTTCTCGGCGTTGGTACCGCAATTTCTGGAAGTATACAAGACGAGCGCGAAGCGGTACACGGACTGGGAGAATCATGCACATCAATCTAGTCATGCAAAGTCGTTCAGCATCAAACTTTTCACTCTATCCGCTATCAATGCCTATCTCGGTCTCGCTCTTTCCGCCTTCGTCTATGTCCCATTCGGGGAAAGGGTGATGTCCCTCGTTCAGCGTCATCTCTTCTTTAGTCCGCATGGAAGAATGGCTACCATTTTCAACAAGTTGAACCTCAATCTAAACGATACGTTCAGGTTTAAGCTGGGCGTCAGGCGGCCGATGCGTCAGGCGGATGTGGGCAAGACAGCTGCGCAGAGCTTATTCGAATCAGACACTGCTCGCGCACGTCTCAAGCTCAACCCATCGAGACTCCAAGAACAAATGTTTGCGTCATTGGTCACCAATCAAGTCATGGACAACGTCCAAGAAATCGGTTTGCCGTTCGTCATGCGAGCCATTGGATCGTTCCGTGCCGGCAAAGGGTTTAGAAACGGGAGCGTGAAAGGGCTCGTGAAGAAGAAACGTGTCGCTTTCGACGACGAACCAGCCGGACAGCCTCACGATGATGCGCGGACGCGAGAAGAGCGCGAGTTCATGGAGACCGTACGGAGCGAGGCGGCCCTGCCCGACTATGACACGTTTGACGACTACAGCGAGATGGTGACTCAGTTCGGATATGTCGCGCTCTGGTCGACGATATGGCCCCTGGCGCCGCTCATGTCGCTCTTGAACAACCACGTCGAGGCGCGCTCGGACGCGTTCAAGATCGCGGTGCACGTGCGACGGCCGATTCCGGTGCGGACCGACACCATCGGTCCATGGCTCGAGTCGCTCTCCTTCTTGGCGTGGCTCTCCTCGATCACGAACGCGGCGCTGGTGTACATGTTCCGTACGCCGTTCAACGGGCTGGTCGGGGAGCATGACAGCCTCCCCGAAGACCACGTGAACGCGGCGATAAAAAAACTGCTACTCTCGGCGTTCCTGGTTGCGCTGCTCGCCTCGCACGTGTACTTTGTGCTCCGCGCGGTCGTGAGTCACGCGCTCGAGCTGGCGCTGTGGAGAGGAAGCAAGGAAATGAAGGAAGCGGAGAGGGTGGAGCGGGAGATCAAGGAAAAGTATCTCGCGCAGTGTTCGCTGCAGAGCCCGCTCCGCGCGCAACCACAACAACCCGTCGTCGCGGCGGAAGCGGAGGACGCTTGGGCATCGTTTTGGGCGACCGACGAGGGCCTGGAGGAGATTTACAAGTCGGACAAGGACGAGTAGGTCGTGCCCGTCCTGCTGCGTACGTGGCCGTGTGGTTCGTTTTTCGTTTTCGCAGTTTTATGCATTTGCTTGAAATAAATGCCTATTCGTTGTATTCGCGTTATGGCTTGGCATCGCATCGTCGTTTTCGTTTCCATGCTACATACATATACAAGCATCTCATTGTATCTTACAAGACCGACTTAGAACATGGTATCCAGTGCCGTCGTACATGATTCCCAAGAAGGAGTGGAGGAAGCAAGTCTTTCAGTCGTCCTTGTCAGGCACTGTTGTAGTACACCTCGTATGATTCACGCTCCCGCACCTCTCCCAAGGCAAGACCTCCCCTCGATCCGTCACGCCCTGAATGTCAAACTTCACCCCAGCCCATGCCTCCCACCCACGTGATAAACACGACGGCTCCACGTAAAACCTGTTCGCACGCCCATCCAGACCCGTCGTGCCGATAAACACCCCGCGCGCGTCCGCACACGCAACACCATCGTCCGACACGAGCGGCGCCGCATAGATATTCGCGTAGGCGATCGTGGGGAAACGGTATGCGATCGTGTCATGAAACAGCCACGCGGGCGTGGTCGATTCCGGGTCGCCAAGCTCGAGCGGGCCGATGGGTGCCAACGTGGACGCAGTGTCCCACGTGAGGACGCCTTCGAGCGCGTTGGTGCTGGTTGTCTGCGCGAACGTGGCGCCAGTGATGGAAGGCGTGCCTACCGAGACAGCGGGCGGAGGGAGCGTGGGGTATACGGCGAGCTGACCCAGGGAAAGGGTAACGATGGTCAACGGATCCTCGGGTTGGACGTCGATGAGGAAGCCGATCGCGATCGAGACGGCCTTCTCTGTCGAGGTAGATGTAAAGTGGATGGTCTGCGAGGTCCATCCTTGTGCGAGATCAGCGGCGATGGGTTGGCCGACGGAGAAGGCCCCGGTATCACTCTCTTCCCTTGAGATAGGCTTAATGTAGATGCGAGGCGTGAGGTTGGCAGTGGTTTTGTAAGTGACGCATGCTTCAAAAGGCTCTCGGGTCGCCACCGTGAGAGATTGAATGGGCAACCAGATGACTCTGACGACGTCTTCTGACTTGCCCCCTATGCATACGAGGGACAATTTGAGAGTGTTTCCCCCATTATAGCCATCTGTCATGTCGAGGTCAGTCGATGCAGCGAGAGCGGCGCCTTGTTGCTCGACGCCCTCGAAGGAAAGCGTGGGACACGGCCAGACAAGGTTACCAATCGAGCTTTGCTTATCGATATCTGTCCACCCTTTCTCCGTCTCCATGACCTTCTTCCCCTCAACAAACCAAGAGTAACCGACACCAGGAGAGAAGTTCGTGTAAAATACAATGGTGGAGGGATCGGGAGGTGGTAAATCTCGGAAGAATTCAGAAAGGGGCCTAAATGGGCCTTCAGGAGGGGTCGGGACAGGAAAAGTTTCCGCAGGATTAAGAGGACAAAGCCACAGCTTTCGCTCATTGTCCCACCAGCGTTTCCAGTTTTGTTCTGGGGTTTCGGTTGCGCTCTCCCAAGTCCACCCTGGCGCGAAGAGAGCGGTGCTGAAGCCACGATGACCGATGTGAGCTACAGCTCGATAGCAGTTGAAGCCACTATCGCCATATTGACCGCGACCGGGCCAGACATCAACACCCGAGTAGATGTCTTGAAGAGTCTTGTCTGGAACAAAAGATGGTACATCCGGCGAGGTATTGTGGCCCGGTAATAGGCATTGGAGATTCGTAAAATAAACCATCATGTCATCTTGCGTCTGGGGCTCCCACTAGCGCACAACTCTTAGGATCTCATCACCACACAATCGTGTAGGAACTGACCCAATAATTGGTGAACAACGCATCAGCCGCGAGGAAGAATGGGAGATTATAAGCGTTCAGCCTGTTTTGGTACTTTATGTGGCCGCTATAGATAACACTGTCGTACCTGGACAACAGTGAACCTCTCAATCCATGATGCGTCGAGAAACAACAGCTTACCACACAACTTGAGCCTGGGGGCCAACTTTCGCTCGAAGTTCCGCCTTGAGTAACAAAATCCATGCAGCCAGAGCGCGCGCATGGTCGGTCTCGTACGCGAGATTGGACTCAAAGTTGAGCAGATACCCATCAAAACCACGCTGGTATGCCAGCTCTGCGAGGAGGACGGCATATCGTCTAGAGATGGGAATCTTTTTGTCCGTGATTTCACAATCGGCGCGACCGACGACAATTTGAAGGCAATCGGGGTTAAGCTTTCCTTCAAATATCCTACAGGGTGTTTTGACGAGGGACAGGGGAGAACTGAGTCGATCGTGCTTACAGCGTGCCAAGTATCTTTGTCCCTTGCCTGTGTGCAGTGTTGATCCATCCAGACGGAGGAACGGCGACACGGTGGTGTGAAAAACTACATAATCAACCGACTGTTGCCTCTGCTTTGGAGGACGACGCACTAAACAAAAGTATCGCAGAGTCTCCAGAAATTGAAGGTATAACATAGCCCCGAAGGAGACTCGGTATATCCACCCTACATATTCAAGTTCTATGACATCAGTTAGCATGGATCAAGCGAATCGTGACCAACCTTGTAATCATGGCAAACCTGATCGACAGGTCAGAGGATATCACACAACTTGTTCTGGAATTGTTGTCCTACCAGTAGCTTTCCACTGTCAGACTGACCACCCACTGCTTGGGGGCGGGGTTGGTAAGGCAGTACTGCAGACAGCTTATCGTGGGGTTGGGCAAACCATGCATCGAGCTCAGCGAGAGACTCGAAGTATGGTACCTCGTCTTTGACGAGATTTGAATGCCCCTCGCCAAGTAGCGGCATGTGTTGATCTACTAGTAAGTCAAGTGAACTCGTCACGGGTACCAACAGCGTGGGAAACGGAACACCACAACGACACTTCGAGTTTATTTCGTTCGGCCTTTCCTTTGAAACGTTTTCGACGGTTCCACTTGATGGAAATGTCTGACCAGCAAGACATACAAAACGACAACATAACACCTACGGAAATCGCCTCGCAAGATGTCTACAGCTCGTCCATCGACAAGACCCAGCCAGCCGAGGAAATTTTAAATGTCCTCAACGCGCTCAACCCAAAGACCCTCTCCACCGCGACTCAAAACGGCCACGGGCTTGATCATCTTCAGCCAGAAATGTCCCAGGATACGCAGCAAGACCCACCTTCTGAATGGCATGCGTTGCGCGAGAAACTGCGTGAACACCCGCTCGACCCAGAGGGCTGGAACAAGCTTGTCGACATCGCCGAAAATTCGGGTGATCTTGAACAGATTAAGCAGACATACGAAGCGTTGCTTGAAACGTATCCGAATACGGTATGATGTCTCTCCAACGTCTGCAACCAGTGTGGTTTGACCAAAGTCCGCATCAAGTCGTCGGCTCAAATTGCCTATCTCAATCACTTTCTGAGCCCCGGTCTGTTCCAGTACGCCGAAGAATTGTTCAAGAGATTCTTGAGAACGTCACCGCTGGTGGATCTCTGGAAGTTTTACCTCACCTACGTCAGGTTAGTCACGGGTGGATCTGAAGTCCGATATCGACCGATTGAAACGTTCTCTTCAGACGAGTGAATACATCTCCAGCCAGCCGAGAGGCTGTCAGTAGGGCGTACGAGTTTGCACTCAACCGCATAGGTCAAGACAAGGACAGCGGTGAGATATGGAGCGATTACATCCAGTTCCTCAGGGCGGGAGAGGTGCGTCGAACCTTACTTTGTTTGAACTAAACTTACACCGCTTGCTAGACCACCACCACTTGGGAGGAGCAGCAAAAGATGGATGTACTTCGAAAGGTCTATCACCGAGCTGTACAGATTCCTCTTGAAAACGTGGAAAAACTCTGGTCCGAGCTAGAGGCGTTCGAAAACTCGTTGAACAAAATCACGGTGCGATTCACTCTCTCGCCATCTGGTGTTTACTCACGGCATGACAGGCGAAAAAGTTCATGTCTGATTTGTCCCCGTCGTACATGCAAGCCCGAACAGTCCTTCGTCAGCTACAGAGGCATCTTGGACCGTTGTTCCCACCCCCTCCAGCGTCGTCAACGTCGCGACCACCCATCTATCTACCCCCGGCTCCAACATTCAACCCGGCTGAACGAGCTCTCGCAGGTTCTTGGAAGACTTATTTGAAATGGGAGGAAAGCAATCCGCTTGAGTTCGAGGAGAAAGACAAGGTTACACTGATCTCCCGTATCCAAGGCGTCTACCGCAAGGCAGTCATTCGTATGCGGTATTACAGCGAAATATGGTAAGATCTTTCTTGTACGTCGTTTCGTGTCGCTAATGCGGCCATTCGCAGGTACATGGCATTTGTGTGGACCGCCAGTATCGGTAAGCAGGACGAAGCGCTCAACATCCTGAAGTCTGGCATGGAGGCGAACCCTACGAGTTTCTTGTTGCATTTTGCGTACGCCGAAGCGCAAGAGGGCCGCAAGGAGTACGGCGAAGTGACTACGACATTCGACAAGCTTCTTGACACCCTGCGTGCCGAACTCGAAGAGCTTGAAAGTCGAGTGAATTCGAACAATTCGTCGTTTTCGTCTGATGCGTCTAGTCGTGCTGCGCTTGCGGGAGTTCCGAATGTTTCTGGTACTTCGGTGACGGGGCTTACTGAGGCAGGAACGGTGTCCAACAATTCGTCTTTCGCCACACAGGTTTCTGAGGAGAAACCGCCTAAATCCAAAGAGCTACAAGAGCGTCGGACAGAGTATGGACTTGTGTGGATCATGTACATTCGATATGCTCGTCGCGCGCATGACCTCAAGACGTTCAGAGCAGTATTCACCAAAGCCCGCAAGGACCGCTGGACCCCATGGGAAGTCTTTGAAGCGGCAGGTATGTGCGCGTGGGCGTGTCCTGAATAGTGGAGTTGATGAACATCGATAGCGTTGATGGAATACCACTGCAACAAAGATGGCGGAATGGGAGTTGCGTCTCGCATCTTTGAAAAAGGTCTGGAAAGTTTCGGTGATGAAATTGAGTTTGTGTTGAGATATCTTGGCTTCTTGATATCCGTCAATGACGACAATAGTACGCCGTCCCAGACTCAGCCCACTATCCCCTTTGACTGTAGTTATCTTCCAGATGCCCGAGCTCTGTTCGAACGAGTGATCCAAACGTTTTCCGCGGAGCGCGCCAGGCCGCTTTGGGAAAGGTGGGCACGTTATGAGTATCAGTTTGGTGATCTCGAAGCTGCACAGAAGCTGGAGAAGCGTATCGCTGAGGTTTATCCTACTGGTGCGCATGCTTTGTTACCTTGGCTAACGCAGTCGGAATTAACCTTGACGTAGACCCCCCCATCAAACGTTTTGCGCAGCGACACACATATCTTGGGACGGATGCAATCGCCGCAAGAGATCTCGGGTTTTCCATGGCAGGTCGTCAGCCGACCGGATCTGCATTGTCCGCAGCATCTATTGAGAAGCGTACAGATTCATTGTTGTCCATTACGTCCGTCGCCCACATGCCGCCCGTCCAGCCACCGCCAAAGAGGCAACCATCGCCAGATCTGAAGCGTCGGGAAGAGTCTGTCAAGCCAGAGTTTGCCCCGCCTGCAAAGCGTCCGAGGCCCATGTCCCCCCCGCGCGAGAGAGACCGTGACCGATTCTCTGACGGACCAAGGAGACGCTTTGGTAGTCCGGCAGCACCGTGGGAGAAAGATCGTGATAGGGAACCCCATCCGATGAAGCGAGACCGAGACCACGATGAGAAATCGACTGTATTACCTGCTGTCCTGACGTGGTTTGTTGGGCAATTGCCAAATCCAGCCTCCTTTGATGGTCAGTTCTTTATTTTTTTCCCCCCTTGTTCGGCTACGCTAGGTGCAAGAGGAAATCTGACTCATGCCCCCGTGTGTTTTTTTGGCGTGTTTTCGCAGGGCCCATATTCAGGACGGATGATTTAATGATGCTGTTCCGGAATGCTGTCATCCCGAGTGTTACGCGGCGACCCAGCCCGCCGCCACCTCCGCCACGTATGTAGTCATGTCTCTTTTTGTGTTTGACCATGGCTGTGACCTGACTCGATTCATATGACGTATATAGGTGGACGTCCACCCCCAGATTATGGACCATACCAAGGACCTGGAGGAGGTCGCGGTCGCCGGTACTAATAACTCCATTCACTTTCACTTTCACTTTTTCTTTCCTTCTTTCTTGCGCATGATTTATTGTGCTACTTGTTTCCGCATGTGTATGTAATGAGTGAGGCCTCGTTGCGAACGAATGCCATCGGAATCGTGTAGAGTTCAGTAGCGACATTCAGACAATAAGGCGTGCCGTGCTCGGTTGACCAACTGATTCTGGAACCGCCAGATCGGCAGAAAGACAAAGAGTCAAATTTCAAACAGGGGGGGGAACACAAATACAAGGTGACGTGATAGAAATGCAGATTCGGATCGTCATGAAAAAAAATAAAATAAGAGTTGTTATTGTGCCGTCTCGACGACGGACAAGCGGTAGCCTACAGCCCGGATCACCGATCGACATTGCTCCCAACTTTTGCGCATCCTTTGCTGTCGAGGTCGATCAGGTACATGCAGCGTAGCTGGGAGTTGGAGCGTGGGGTCGATAACGTCTCTGTGGGTATCGTCGTGGTGGTTGACGCCGAGGGTTCTGGACGAATCCGCGAACAGAGGGATTGGGTCATCGATGGAATCACCGCCGTGAGTGTGCTTGGACGGTCGGAAAGACTGACGACGCCCTTTGTTGGCAGAGGGCTTGTCCTAGTATAACTCGCACAGAACCTGCGGTATCACGACGGTGGGGGTCGTGCTGATCCCAAAGACAAGGACAGTGCGGGGAGATTTCATGAGCGAGGAGAACGCACTGTGGATGATGCCAACGAGTACACGTCAGTCACACGAACGGGACGCACGGTGACGCAGTATCTCCGCATGCCTACCAACGTCTGGCTGGTTCCATACAAGATGAACGGAATTGGTGCGGTGCGGAATAGGATGGGGACGTATTCACACATCGAGGTTGTTATGGGTGGAGGGCCAGACTGCTCGGGCTAGCCGGTCGCTGATGGACACAACTGAGAATATACATAAGTCGTAAGCATGCTAAACGCAAGGGAAAGAGCGAACATAGATGCAACGTTGGTTAGTGGGCATGTCTCGACACTGCTGAGAAGGTGTAGGGCTGATACGGTGGTCTTGATATCCGCACGGAGTTCCACTGCTTCAGAATCCACCTCAACGAAGAACGGCGGTCAATGCACTGCCAACGTAACCATGAGGGAAACGAGAGCGTTCTCAGTGACCTGGTAAGGACTGTAAGGTTGCGCCGTTGTCAGGTCCATCTGAGCCTAGCCATCACGGTCACGGTCGAATCGATAAAAGGCACGCTTGCCTGACGAATCACGACCCTCGTAGCTTCATCGTCCGATAGCGACCGAAATGGATCAGTTTGTGGATGCACATGTTCTTGTTCGGAACCCGTCTGTTGATCCGGAGGACTCCCGAGTGCGTCCTACGATCGAGTGCGATCCCAAGGAAGCTCAAGGAATAACAAAGATATCGACCCGGTTGATCAGTTCATGTTCAGATCTAACCAACGATACTGAAGGTGAAAATGATCCTGGCCCAGGCTGTGGTCGGTACAATTACCGTGGTCTAGATCGCTTCGGAGTTTCTTCGATGCGCAAAGCTAAATTTGCGGCATCCGAGTGCGTGCGACTCTCCTCAACTTCGCCCACCCCTCCATCACCCACCTCTCAGCCAGCAGCGGCTGGACCCTCTGTCGCAGTAATGGAGTCCTTGAAAGACAGATTTCCCCCGCATTCAAGCAACTTGGCTCGGCTCGTCACATTACTCGGATCCGTTCTCGTTGCGCTGGGCTCTGGCACTAATTATGTGGGTCGACTTGACATTACACGAGGATAACCGACCACTCATTTTCGTCTAAATAGATATACTCTGGTGCGTCGTTTCGCGTTCCAGAACCTCTCGCTTACATGAACGGTTCGCATCAGCCTACGCACCTCAGCTCGGTGCTCGCTTGCGAGTGTCGCACACACAACAGAACATCATCGGTCTTGCAGGAAACAGTAAGCGTCACATGTCCTCATTGGCGCACACTAAATCTATCCAACAGTGGGCGTATACACCTCCGGTCCTGTCTGGGGTCGTATCGTCGACTACAAGGGTCCTCGAATCCCGCTCATCGGTGCCTCGATCTGTCTCCTCGTCGGCTACTTGGGAATCAAGCAAATGTATGACGATGGCATTGAAGGCGCCACCACTGTTTCGCCAATCCATCTTACATTGCTAGTCGTGTGCAGTTTTATGACAGGGCTGGGGGGTAACGCAGGGCTTGGTGCCGCTATGAATACGACTGCGAAGAGTTTTCCGCCGAGCGCCGTACGTGTCATTCATTCCATTGACGTCTCGTTTTTTCGTTGACATTCCTTAGCGTGCCACCACCACCGGGCTCGTTCTGTCGGGTTTCGGGCTCTCGGCGTTCTGGTTTTCGTTACTGGCCAACACACTCTTCCCTGGAGACACGTCTGCATTCCTCCTCACTCTTGCTCTCGGGACGGCTATCCCGATGCTCGTTGGTTTGTTCATCGTCAAGCCTGTTCCCCCCCCTCCTACGAGTTCGCATCCTCCAATTGACGGGTACGATTCCATTCCAACCGGAGAAGGAATTGTAGGGGCCGACACCGAGGACGAGGCTGATTCTGCCCCGCTTTTATCACACGAGCAAAACTCTAGTTCGTATCCGTCATCTGTTTCGTCGTCCGTTGTCGAGTTGAGCCCACCAGCGAATTTACATCGTGAAAGAAGCGTTGGCGATAAAGACGCATTGCCAGACGTGCACGGCAA
>JBBPTB010001075.1:0-11101 GCA_038093875.1 Boletus tylopilopsis
CCAGGGATCAGTGCCCACCAATTGTGCTACAGATCCGAAAAGGAATTTATTACAGCTCGGTGACGACGACCGACGTCGAACGTGAATCGGTGACGCGGACGCATGCGCTGACGCCAACGGACGTCGTGCGGTGTCGACATCTCATGCAGGGCATCGTGGCACATTTCACGCCCGTCTTGTTCGAACCGGTGAGTCCCCCCGTTCTCCACGTCGCTCCATGTTACACTGTCCATAGCCCACATCTTTGCTGACATGTAGTTCCCGCTCGTCATTCGAGACCCATCTGGCTGCCGCGACTCAAATTTCCCGCGGTCTCATTACCTCTGCACACCGCTGTAAGAATCCAGTTGTGGTAAGATGTGCATTTTTGGCGAGATCAAGCTTTGTGTTCAGATGCACTTTGACTACATGCCTCACCATCTCAACCCAATAACAATTCCCCGCAATTCTAAGCTCAACTTTCGCTACTTATCGTTTAGGAAGGATGACAGCTGACTACGGTATACGTTGCTTGTCAAGTGCAGGAGCCAGACAGTTCGTGTTCCCTCTTTGCACTTTACAACGCTCGCCTCACCGCTGTCGTTACTTTCAATTCATCCGCCATTTCTCGACTTTGTCATTCAGCTACCTCTCCGCTCTAGGCAACTGGCCACGTCTCGTACATGTGGCAGATGAAAATGCCACCCTGAACGTCCATTCCTCAATAACAACGTCCACCGGTACGCATTTACTGACCAATGCTGATAACTTGCTAACGTTCTCTCTGTACAATCTTTCTCCAGTATACCCTATGACAGGTGGACCAAGTTGTCCGACACAACCATCATCCTCTCCCGCAACGCGGCTATCCCTCGTCCTGAGTCTCCCAGTGAGGCACCGTTTCCTCATGCAGACGGCTAGCTAGGGAATGTCATTATTCCTGAATCAGGCGCTTCCATTGAACAGCTTCCTACCGCTGAGGTGTACGCTCAATGGCTCAGTACATTTCGTTCTGCTTCAAACGCCACATGCAGTTTGTTGGAGGTACGTCATGCGTATATCCATCTTTGTATCCATAACAGGTTTGTAAATTACATCGAACGTGGTCCTTGGTTGATGGTCCTCTCGTTACAGGCTGCCGGTCTTTACCCTGGACTATATGAGAGCACCCCTCGCTAAGATCACCTTGCATGTTTTCTTTCATTTTCCTGGAAGACTCGATGTAAACCACAATCGACTCCATATCGCGTAGCTATCTGGAATTCGATTTTTTTCTCCTAACACGAATCTTGTCACCCATCTTACCACAACCTGCCGTCTCAATGTGAGTGCGCATTCAGATTCTATGTGTTGTTACCCATGCTCTACTCAGTATTGGTTTTATCTCGTTGGCCTGAAAGACACGCTCATCAGTCATGTGACAATATGTGTGTGGTAAGAGTCGCAGAGTTGTAAGATTCGCTCTAATCGACCCCATTTCAAATCTGATCACTAGCATCATGAACAATGCCACAACGTCATTCCTCTCTTTACAAAAGACTATCGACCAAGCTACATGTCTGTCTTGTTTCGTGAAGCGCGCCCTCTGAACTACAAATAAGGAAACTCTGACTTGGAATTTCGTGGCCGACATCCAACTCTTTACAACGCTGCCACTTTAAACATGTCTAACGTTCGCCATTTACAACATGGAACTATCTTTATTTTAACCTCCTTTCTAGCGCGCCGAAATCAATCGAAGGTACTATCAAAAGCGGATGGAGCAACTCAAACAGTAAGTTAGTGTTTGTGTACAACGTCACTTACACCATGTTCTTTCAGGGATCCTGACAAGGCGGAGGAGCTCAAGAAAAGGAAGCGCCAATACATGGCAGAACATCGCGCCCTAAAGCGTCCAAAGGTTGTCCACACTCCGGCCCTTGCAATCCAACCCGGTCCATCCTTGACATCCCAGCCAACTCCTTGTACCGCTGCGGGCGGCCACAGGCACGGAAACCTTGCTGATCAGTGGGCCCACCTCTCACCAGGGAGATCCCCGACCACCCCCCACACGAGGAGCAGACGCTCAAGGTTCGGTGCTTTCGGTGCGCTGCGTCGTCGGAGCCTGAAAAGCGGCATCCCTGCCGATTGCGTGCTCTCGACCGTCTGCCTCGCAACCGTAAGTGCTACAAACCACTCTTTGCCCCTTTTGTCAAAAACAGGTGCAACCGCAGGACATGCGACAGCATTTATGTCGTACTCGCAAGGGTTGAATGCTGTGGAGGCAAAGATGGTCGCCGTGCGAGACACCAGCAGGCTGGCGGCGATGATGCGGAACGCATGTAGTAAGGGTGGCTTGTCATCCGGAGTGAAACAAAGTGACCTTTTATACAGGCGGCGACGGCGAATCGTTGACCGGTGGGCAGAGGGCTCGACTTAGGACGTATCATCTATTATTTGTACACTACGTGCGACTGCCATTATTATTGCAAACGGCTGTAATACTAGCCGGAGCGACCCGTGTAGTCAATTTGACTGCAGTTGGAATCACCAATCTACACATCACCCGATCGAATAAAATACCGTCGCCTCTAACGAAGGAAGTGCTTAGGGTTTGCGTGCTCCTTGCGCCTGCAGAACCAAAGGAACGCCTCCAAACAATTGTGGTACTTGCCCTCAGAACGATGTTCGGTTACCGCCCACTGGGTGAAGTCCTCTTGCTTATCTATTGGCTCCTTGATGCCCAATGCCTCGATCATCTCCCGCCGTAGACATCCATTCTGCCAGATGCAGAATGTTGCTCTGAAGATGAAGCTGCCGAACTGGCAGGGTTGCCCCCTCGCCCAGTTGTTGGCATGGCACCGTGGACCTTCACCGTTCCGCTTCCTGTCTTGTGGCATGCCGCAAACGTAGCAGTACGCATACTTTTCAAACACGAACGACGTCTTGAAGGCCTTGAAGTCCCCACCAATGCGGTTTGCCAATTCTGCCTCATGTTGACAGCTTGGGAAGTGGTCCACCTCGAGCTTTCCCTCCAAGACAAAGTGGTATGGGCACTTGCCTTGCAGTGATGGCATGTACCTGTCCAGCTCTGCAGTCCGATTCAGCCGATCCTTTGTCGCCCTGCTGGAGTCTTGAACCCTGCCTGAAAAGTGCAAGTCTGGCACTGATGCAGAAGGCGCAAGTGGCCTGTTTGGCCGAGATGGAGGAGGGGGGTTTGGTTGTGAAGTTCCCTACGAACGCCTTTATGTGTCATCCAACCCTACGTGCCTCGCAGTGCGTGCTTACCTTCACTCCTGGCCACGTAGTGCTTTGGTCGCTGAGAACATTTTCGGCCTGAGGCACGCCCTCAACATTCGGTAGCGCCACTCTTGGTTTGTTTGCCATCTGCTTGAATGCACTTTGGCTGTAGGTAGACTGAGACGCAGTTCCCGGTTGAACAACCCCCCGCACAGGATCCTGAACTGCCGTCAAAGCGAAGACATGCATCTCGCCGTTAGGCTTACAAATGTCGCATTGCACTTGCCCTCGCAATTCCGTGCACATCCGTGCCATCTCCGGTCCATCCATGCTGTACATCGCTTGGTAGGTCTTGCAGACTTGCCGATACATCAGCTGTTGCAGCTCCGATGTGAAGGAAGGGTCTCCCCTCTCTTGGAATGGCGGCGGCTGTTCGGATGTTGCCAGAAAGACATGAGCCTCCCTGCCGTCTCTCCCTGCCCGGCCCACCATCTGCAGCGTGGTTAGAAGGCTGTACTTCGGGTTGAAAATGACCACGAAGCGGATCTTCGGGCGGTCTACTCCGGATCCGAAGGCAGAAGTGCAAGCCATTACTTTTGTTGCGCCACTATCCCACAAGCACAAGTTTTCCGACTTCGAATTTGAACTAGGAAGTTTGCTGTGATAGACAGCAAAGCCGTATTCCTTAGCAAAGCTCTCTGCCAGCTGACAGCATTCGAAAAAGACCAGCATTCTCTCGTCGGCCTGCAGTTTGCCCAGAAGCGCATGCACCAGATGCCCCAAATTCCTCGTGCCGTCCCAATGATTGAGAGGGATTGTGTGCAACCCTAGTTCAGGGCGGTTGGTCGGGCTGCGAATAAAGGCAGTGTGGTCCCAACGAAGGCTGAAGTTTGTAAGCAGCTGGTGCTGTAAGCGGGGGGGGTTGGTTCCAGATAAGAGGACTACAGGCATGTTGGCCGCTGATGCCCAACGCGTAAGCTCGGCCCAAGCTTCCTTTCTGTCTGCGGGACAGGCAATGTGGTCGTGCTGTTCATCAATAATCACGTGCGTGAACTTTGCGGCCTTTCCGCTGAGCAGGAACCTGTAATACGCTGGTCAGTACCAAGGCAGGCTCAAGCTGTAGCTCATACTCACCTATGGAAGGTGCTTTTCTGGGAAACGTGCTCCACTTGCACAAACAAGACCTGCGTATCCTCAGGGGGGGACTTGCCAAGCTTGAAATTGGCTGCCCTCAACCCAGAGTCCACCGCTTTTCGATGTTGCTCGTCTAGTAGGACTGAGTAAGGGGAAACAACGATCAATCGGATGGTTTCGTCTAACAAGGGTGGGACCATCCACAGCAAGCTTTTCCCCCCGCCGGTGCGTATGGTGATGACGGCATCTTGCTCTTGTCGCAGGACCATCACTATAGCAAGCATCTGTGCCCTGCTCTTCTCCTGCGCATTGGGGTCGTTCAGGAGCTCCCTCATGGCGAACCTGATGTTTTCCTGGAGGTCATCCTCATTGGACATGGATGGGTTGTTGACGTTGACCAGGGAGATCAACTCCTCCTCACCTCCAAAGGAGTGCCGCACGGCTGCATTTGTGGGAAGTAGATCCTTGAGTGAGCCGGGCGGATGGATGGGATTCGGGTTCTGATGGCTGTCGAGCTGTTCCTCCTCAACGTCTATCTGTATGGTTTCCGTGAACCCCTCAGTGCCGTCCTGTGTATCCTCTGCAGCCCTGCGTGGCCGCTTTGAGGGATGTGGGGGTATCTGTATCTCGGCTAATTCGGTGATGGTCCTCTTGCGTTCACCAGGTGGTTGAATACGCAGCGAGCTCGACACGGGGGGCTTGAGACCTTCATCAGAGCTATTAGCTTGCATCTGAGGTGCGAATTCTGTTGGGATATCCTCGAGCCGAAAGCTTCGGTGTCCCAAGAGAGGTGAGGGGGAAGCACTACATTCTACGTTTGGAAAACCCTCTGAAGAGTGGCCAACGTGGGAGGGAATGTGGGGTGGTGGTGGAGGTTCATTCAGGTCAGGTTCCGGTAGTGCCAATTGCCTGGTCGCCCGGCTCAACGAGTCAATCACGTTCTGCGTCAGTCCTAGGGTAGAAAGTCGGCTCATCATCGTGTCGACCACAATGGCTGCAACCTGGGCAGCCAGTTTATCCGCTGGCGGGACCTCTGCATTCCGGGTCTTCCTCCGAAGGACTCCCACTGGTTCAGGAGGTGGAAATGGGCCTAAGCCCAGGAGGCTTCCCCATTCTTCGGCAAGCCAGCGACATCTGTTCATCTCATTAACGGTAACTCGAGGCAGGGCACCGTGAACTGCAGCATAGTGAGCAACGTCAACCTCCACCGAGTGGTCCGCAGCCTGAGCAAGAAGGTCGTCTGTATCGGTGAATGATTCGTTTTGGGAGATAAACTGGTGGGCCAGGGTGATCATGCCTTGCCGGAAGTCCCTTGCACCCCACTGACAGCCGAAACACTCATAGTTCCTTTTTGGAAGGTCTCTACAAAACTCCTCCGGAGTGATACGCTCGCCATTCGCAACACAAAGATAGCTAGGAGACGGTCAGTGAACCAATTATAGAAAGGTAGTAAAGCGAGCGTACGTTCTGTACAGCCAACATGCTTCTTCCCCATACTCGACACCAGCAAGAATAGCCTGTGCCTCCCTGAAGCCACCCCCCAGCAAGACCAGCAGTAGCTCCCTGAGTGGCTCGGGCAAAAAGGAAGGGATGCAGCTGTCCCTGCCCTTCAGGTGCGTTGTCTTACTGTACCTCGTGAGGATGAATCCTTCCTCCCCTTGAAAGAGGAGATTGCGGGAGCGGTCAGCATTCCGTATCTGGTGCTGTAAGAATTGCGAGACTCGAGTGGAGAGGTGAGCCCCAACATAGAGGGCGTGTATGACGTAGCCCCAGAGCCTGTCTGCACCGCCCAAAAACTCCCTTATGGCAACGTGATCCCAGGTCCAAGTTCCATCTGCCAAGAGAGTTCCCAGCGTTCGTCGCTCCACGAGGGAGATGAAAAACTCATGGATGTTGTTTCGAAATGGTAGCTCTTCCAAAAAGGAATAACCGCGACGAGTGTTGCTCAAGTCATCAGTGACCTTCAACCCTTTCGGCAGCCCCTCCCAGGCACCATCCCCACTTAGGTGGAGGTACATGTCTTTCGCAGTCTGAATGAGCCTCTGCATGCCATCGCGGAGGTTCTGAAGGTGGAGGGTCTGGTCCCCAATTGAGATCCACTGGTAGGCTGGGTCCACGTATACTTGTGGTTCGGATGCCTGGCTGAAGGCTAATGAGGATGCGTACTGCTGTAACTCAAACAGCGTGTTAAAGGTCGTCAGCTGTCCTAGTTGAAGGGTGGCGTCATGGAGGTTAGCAACTCGTCTGCAAGGTGGAAGGGGCCAGTCAGCGTGAAAATGCGCCACAACGGAAGCGAGCAGCACTAACAAAATGACATCTTCGGGTAGATTAATCCTATCATGGTCTGAAAGCCCCTCATACAGCGTGATGAGCCGACAGAAATACTTCAGTTGAGCCAGAATCGGCGTCAGGTCCTTCGCCGAGAAGAACGAACCGTCAGAGCAGAGGGCTCTCACCCAAAGGAACCGCTCAATAGGGTTGTCCCATTTCTCGTGATGCGGAGCATCTCGGTCGTTCACGAGTGCCCAACAAAAACGGTGATACGCTTGAACAGCGCGCATCAGGGTCAACTCTGTGGCCTCCTGCGCATCCACCCTTAAGGAATCGGTCAAGATCTGCAGGCAATCCTTCTGGGTCAAGGTGTACTTGAACTCCATTCTGAATTCGTGTCCAAGATGTATCCGGATCATGGCCCTGACCATCTGAAGATATAGCGAGTCGTACGTGCCATTGTCCCTCGACACCAAGCGAAAATGGTCCGTCCTGGAGAATGGCAGTTGTGAGAAGCGGACGGTGAGGGAGAGCAGGAAAGACTGACTGCTGTGGAGTGTATCCTTTTCCATTCAGCAAAATTTTTGCGATGGTGAAGCGGTTGGGGCATTCGCTTAGAAGTGCTCTGGCTGCTTCGTGATACCGTTCCACCACCCTTTCCAAGGACAGGAAGACACCCTCTCGCTCTTCCACCGTGTGGCGTGCTTTCAGTCGCCACGCAGCATTTCGTTGCCCTTCATCCTTACGAATCTCGGGCTCGAACTCATCCCAAAGAGTAATTTGCAGCAATGGGGGGCGGTCATGGTCTGAATCCTGCACGACAACTGGGTCCTTAGCATACGCTGGAAGAAATGTCCCACGGATGTATCGTCGGACGTCTAGATCACATCCAGTGGCAGCTGTGGGGTCGACCTCGAAGTAAACCTTCCCAGCACCCTGGAAGATGCACTGCACCATGCAGCGGCGGTACGACCGCTTGTCGGTGACACGTACTCCGTGCTTCTCCTTGGCATGTCGGATAATCGTCTGCCGATCACGAACGCTGTATGTGCAAGTGCGGTCTGCGCAGCACGCATATCCCTCGACAGGTGCAACAATGCCTTGGACGGGGGGGGCGCCAGGATTTGGAGTAGCGACATCACTTGATTTCACGTGGATCAGGCGATCCTTACAGAGCTGTTGGAAGGCACCTTTCTGGGTTCCATTCGCAGAGAAGTTGTGCTGGTTTTTCAAATGTCCCAGTGCCGTATCAGACGTGAGGCCCACTGAGCATCGCCGGCAGATCAAGATTCGAAGAGGGCCATGCAACCACATTCCAAGCTGGTCGAGGAGTCCTCCCCCTTCCAGATCGACTTTAGCTCCTGCTGGTAGTCACGAATCAGAAAATGCCCCTGTTTAAACGGTCCATCTATCACCTTGGACCCCTTCTCTAACATGACCGAGTAGGATACCAGTTATTGGGGGACTACCAGCCACTGGAAATGTGTTCTCTTTCAAATTCCCTGGTACATGATGCCGCATAAGCAAAGGAGTTTCAATTAACAAGGCAGAGTTGGCTTACCACCTTCGCCCTGCCTCTGTGTACCTGTTGCGTTCTTCTTCAGCAAATGTTCCAAAGTGAGTTGAACACCGCGGCCTGCAGTGCACGTCATAGGTCACATAACCAAGCTCAGAAACTAAGTCAAACCTTGAGGAGTCTGCGTTGATGGTGTTTGCTGCAGTTTTCCTGGTATCGCAAGCGAAGGAAGGTCGGCAGACCTGCCGTGGGTGCTAGCTGGCTTGTTCCCTTGCAAGCCTCCCACTAGGTAATACTTAAGCAAGGCCGGCTTTCTGTTGCCCACAAGGATAAGACTTACCACCGCTGCCTTGCCCTTGTGCAGATATTTTATTCCTTGTCAACAAACCTCCCAAGGTTGCTCTAGTGCCGTGGCCTGCAGTGCACACCAAAGGGGGACACGTAAGTCAGGCAGTCTGTTTCTGGGAATGTGTCAAACCTTGGAGGGGTTGCGCAGATGGCTGCTGTTGCATCCCCTTGGGGTTGGCGACTGAAGGGACGGTGGAGGACCCACCGCGGCGAATATTGTGTCGATCTTTAAGGTGCTTTTGTAAACCGGCCTTGCCTTCATAAGTCCTTCCGCACCCATCAAATGGGCAGCAATACCGGCCTTCCACGATGGAAATAGAGTATTCCACATCACCGGTGGTGACGGTGAATCTTTCGGCGTGCTTGTCGGATCTATGGCGGGAAAGGCCATCCCGAGAGGAAAAAGTTTTCTGGCAGGTCCTACAGCTGAATTCTGAGTCCATGTTATGAATGGCGGGATGGGATGGTAGGAGGTAGCGACTGATTCCTGGGAGCTGCGCCTTGCACTCTTATACGGGGTGTGGCCTGAACCAGCAGCAGCCCGGTGTCCTGGGGCAGGTTAAGCGTCCCGACGCGTCATGACACGTCCAGACTCGACAGGGACACAAATGCCGTCCTAGGAGTGCCGGGACAGCCATGGCAATTACCGTGACACACCCCGTACATAATTTCCTTTCGAGTACAACTTCTTTTGTAGCCGAAATATCTACGAGGTTGGAACAGGAAATTTTTGTGAATAATACAAATTTCAGTGTTGCTGCCACACGACAAGATCTGACGCTAAGTGATGCCCCCGAAGTTCAGAACACTAGTCACAGAATGGCATGAACATTCTCAAAGATCGGTGAGTACAAGTACGTTCGTTGCTAGAAGCCGTAGCCATCAGATGAAGGCTCCCCCGTTCCCAGACCAGGGTCCCCATACTCGAAGCCCGCATCTGAGTAAACGTTCGAGTGACTCGCATATAATTGGGGGACGGACGAGCCTGGAAGCGAGTGACCCAGGTCATAACCGAAAATGGGGGCTGACGGGCCCAGAACTGAGTGGTCCACGTTGTATCTGAAATATGGGGCTGACGGGCCCGGAACTGAGTGGTCCATGTTGTATCCGAAATATGGGGCCGATGGGCCCAGAACTGAGTGGTCCATGTTGTATCCAAAATGGGGGGCTGACGGGCCAGACTCTGCTCTGGTGGATTCGGCTTGAGAGAATACCACAGGGGAAGGGAAGCTTGCATTCGAACTTGCGGCGAGCACAGATGGAGGGATATAGACAGCTTCGACTTTTCGAGGGAATCCGGGCTCAGCAGTTGAAAGCTCCTTCCTATGAAGAAAAATGGTCAGCGCGTAGCGTGGGTAGTATGATAGTCTACAACACCCACATTCCTTGAGAATGTAGCCATTGCAATCGATCGCGGAACGCCACGCCATGATCCCCTTGTGACTGGAATAGTTGGTTGATTCCTTCGAAGTACGAATCGTAAACCGGGCCGAACTCTTGTCCTTCAAATTTTAGCGTGTTTCCGCTGTGGGAAGTTCGTCCTTTGGCTTCACGAGTGAGGGCACAGAAGAGCTGATGGCTGGTTAGAGATGAAAAATACATGAAATCTACCAGTACTCACACCTACACCAGATAGTGCATACATCGGCAACGGTGTGGTCTGGAAGCTGGACTTGAAGCGCCAGATGGGCGACGCCTTTTGCGTATACCAAAACTTGATGTGGAAATCTTCAAAGACGTTGTGACCGAAGTAACGAGTGATTTCGCCCTGTGACCAACATCAGCATATAATGTAAATTCCGTATCTTCAGTCGCTCACCGTCGGGGCACGTTCGTGAAGGAAGAAACATGTATCGATCTCTTGCTTTCCGATTGTATCAAGCTGTTTCAGCTTCCATGTCTGAAACCCCTCGGCTTCGGCTTTAATTTCAGGATCTGCACAATCGAAGAATTTTCTGGCAAATGGCCCCGCATATTCCGCCAGCTTTGATCGCACATTTGTTAGCTCCTTTGCCAGCTGTAAATGTCGTGAGTCAAACAGGAATCCATCCACGAGAGAACTTACCAGGTACGCCAAGTTGGAATCATATTCGACGGCTGAAAGGGGGGTGAGAAATGGAGGGGCGACCATCGAGGAAGAGATCTTACTTCTCTGTAGCTTGTTACACGCAGCGTAAAAATTTTCTTGTACATTCGCATTACGGAGCGTGGCGTTCGCATCACCGTGGAGCCAACCGAATTCTTTTACCATATCGCGTGAAAGGAGATCGCGAGCAGCGCGCAGCACTTCCTGCACCTCTTTAGGGTAATCCGACAGCTTTGGAGTCTTCCTTGACTGTGACCTGCGGTACGGGTGGGCGGAGATAAAACTGGCAGACGCCGAGGATGTTCGAGAGCAATTGTGCTGGGGGTTTTCGTGCTGGCCAGGTTCGGCAAACGAATGGAGCTGGCTTTGTGTGGGCGTGTTGGATCCAAGCTGGAAACTTGATGAGTTCGAAGGTTGGGTAAAAGGTATAGACACAGATGGTGAGGGTGTGTTTGATGGGGACAACACTGGAAGAGATGCCGGCTGATTACGGACGTGACCGTGGCCACGGCGAACAGGTGCGCCGCTGCCAGTAACTTGGGGAGGCA
>JBBPTB010001076.1:0-11093 GCA_038093875.1 Boletus tylopilopsis
CCGGCCGTGGTGATGCGACCTTGCATAATCAAAGGGTTGGGAGTGGTGATATTCAGCTGCACGCTCTGGAAAAGATTCTGGACCGTTTGTTGAGGGGACTTGTGGCCATTCAAAAGGTATTTTGATATGTTGGGGAGCGCAATCTATCCTCGTTAGCAGGAACAAAGTGGCTCAGACGAATGGCTAACCTGGCGAGTGACCGTTATCTGCTTATAGTTCTCCAACCCAACCGGACTTTTCTCGCGATCTGAATTGTCAAAGACAATCGTAACGCTCGCTTTGGTGACGCCAGCTTGACCACGTTTGTAAATGAGGTCTTGTTGGTTCTGCGCGCGCATCTACGGAGGCAGGACGGACAGTTAATTCCGGAGTATAGCTAGAGAATGGTTTTCTCACCTGAGCCATGTTGGTGATTCCGAGAACAAAACATATCGCGTCTAGGATATTAGACTTGCCGGACCCGTTCAAGCCAGTGATTGCGTTGAAGGAAGGGTCCCATCCCGTGATCTGTGTTCGCACAGGATAAGACTTGAAGCCTACATTGTTGTGTGAGTGTAATACTCTATGGGGTAGCGCAACTTGCCTTCAATGACAAGTTCCTCGATCCGCATCGCGGTTACACTAGTAAGAGACGCGACGCGATGACGGACGGAGTGTCAATCGCGTCTGTCACGTGCAACTCGTACAGTGTAGGGCAGAATCACTAGCACTAGTACTACATTTTTTTTGTACACTTGACGATTCCTTGGACCATTCTCGCCCTTGGCATGCATGTCCTTGATTAAGTTGAGTTGTGTGAACCGAACGTAGCGCTACGAGTCAACTCCAACCGTTCTTGCGCAGCACCTATAAGAGTCCACTTTCGGTCTTGTCCTTCTCTCACTCACCACCGATCATGCCACCTCCGACCAAACCCATCGAAGACATCGATTTCCCAGCCATTGGCGACAAGATAGTCGATCTCCTCAGCGCCATCTGGGAGTTTATCTGCGACGTCTGCCTCCTCGTCTCGTTCTACATCTCCCAGGCCTTTTCCGCCGTATGGACGTATCCCCCCTTTGAAACGTTTCGAAACGACTTTGTCGCCGCCTTGATTGGCTTGAAGGATTACGGTTCGTTCCAGGCACTCGTCCTCCATACAACGGTCGCTGACGTCTTCTCGACAGTCGTCGCCCATCCGATCACCTCTGCAGTGATCGCCCTGGTCTTGTTCGTCGTCATCCCCGGGGTGCTCAACGCGCTCACAGTGTGTCTATTGCACTGCTTGGGTTTCAGGAGACGCGGTATTCTGTACGGTATGTAGTGCTGGTCACATTAGGTATCCTCAGGCTGACGTGCTTCGTGGGTCGGATCAGGCTCCTACGCTGTCAACTATCAATCGACGACCTATGGTGGGAACGTCCCGAGAGGCTCGACCTTTTCACGATCCCAATCACAGGGTGCCAAGGGCGGATATCGCGTTGGCGGTGGGACGGGGTCTTCGACTCGGTACTAGCTGTTGATCTCAAACTCTCCCTCCCTTTACGATTAGACGACGGACTCTGGTCACTGAATCTTCAGATGCTTGTTTGAATATACAATAAGTAATATACACGTATGGTACCAGTCCTTTATGTCGATGATTCTGTATGTTATCACTATATCACCGTCAGCAATCTTGAAAGCAACTTCAATTCGATTGACTCTGAAGCAGTGAACCCGGGTAGTAAGCAATTCTCCCAGTAAGCATAACCATACAACACGCCACAGCACGTAGGATGATCCCCACAGATCATCATCTCGCACTTGCCGAACCCCATCTACAAAAATCCACTTTCTTGAAGTAAACGCGCCATCTTTTCGTCTTCTCTCTCACGAGGCTCTCGCTCCAAACTCTGATTCCAGAACTTGTCACCGACGTCGACCTGGTCACTGAACTTGCCAAGCGACTCTTCAATGTACATCTGAACTGCCGAGAGCGGATGGAAGTGATGTGGGAGAGTTTGCCACCGCTGGATATCTTGAATCACTTCGGACGCCTTTTGGCGCTTCCGGAAATTAACCAGATTACCTGGCAGGGTATCCTTGGAACCATCTTGAATAAACGTTAGGGTAGTAAGGAAAACACCTGGGTCAGTCAGGTTAGATTTCAAGCCGAACATCTCCACTCGATCAGTCCTCACCGATGAAGGGTACGCATGGCGGTGCGACTTTGGCGAGTGTCGATCGATAATTGGTAAAATTCTTTCCCGAATCGATCGTCATCTCGCATGCGTTCAGCTGCGACATGTGTCGCGAACTGACTTGTTCCCATGAACGCTTCAACCGGCGAATAGGAGGCGAATTTAGTCCAGATACGATAGCAACCATACTAGAATAGTTATGCAAAGATCGACAGCGCTATTATCGCAATGAGCCGGAACCTTGTCCAACCACAAGAATCACTCACGTCAGCCACGGATATAAAATGTTTGAGAATACTAGCTCGCTTCCTCGAGTCTTCGTATCCGAGTACTGTATCAGCGACCCAGTTGGCAATCTGGCGCAACGTTAACTCGTGTTTAGAGTACACTCCAAGTGTAAACCTACCCTATTGCTCGTTTGAATGACCCGAGCGATGTTGTCGTTGTAATCAGTTTTTTGTTCCCTTGATCTCGAGAGACACTCCATGGGCCGGATTTTTTGATACAACTGACTTTCTACGATCGTCAACTGTCGCGCCAATTCAAGGGAATCGACGTCGAGGAGTTTCACTTTCTTGTTGGTCTTGGGTACAATCGATGTCGGTGGAGACACCAGATTTGGCGTGAACGTCTTCTTGAGCTCTCCCGCACGCTAAGAATCTCATCAACACCGAGGCATTCAGGCAACCTTGTATCACCTACAGCACGATCGATCAACATTACCAATTGTTTAGATATTGCAATCTTGCTGACGGCTTCTTGCAGCAGGAACTCCTTCATCCTGTCGAGGATGTACATGTCCTCCTTCTCCAGGAAGTCATCATCGGCGACCATAGCTTTGAACGTATTCAGCACCCTACGGAGGACTCGTAAAGACCGGAAGAAGCCAAGACAATAAGAGCGAACCTCATTTGGATGATGTGCTGTTTCAGTTTCCTCCACTCTTCCGACTCGGCAGGGGATAAGTTGTTAGGTGGCTGGATGCAGAAGCGTCGAACAAGGAGGTCGAAGAGTTCGTCTAGGGTGGTGAACGACTTGTACGTCATCAAGAATGTCTTGATGAACGTTGGATCTGACCGACAGGTCACCGGGAGGGTCTGTGATGATTGCAACGAATTACGCACCGCCAGTCTCATGTGACGTGAGACGTTCAACCAGAGCAGGAACTGTCCCAGCGCGGACGCTACCATCGACATCGATGACCATGTCTTCCTTGGTATAGTCTGGTCGGAGGTACCATGGCTTTGTACTAATGATATGCTCGGGAGCGTCGTCCCCAAAGATCTTCTTGATCTTCTGTGCATTGGTGGTGGCAGTCCGAGACACAGTCGCTATGATACCCTCGTCACCATGAGTCGGAAAAAGAGTAATGAAGGACCCACATTCATCCTCGTTATATGGTGCCGTATCGGCTACGGATGCTCCTTCCCTCTGTCGATCTGATGGAACGAGAGTATGTACTGACAAAGTATAATCGCTTGACGAAGCACTCCTCGTGGAATCGGGTTTGGAGCGATCTTCAAGAGTGATCGTGTTGTCTGACATCTGAGACTGGCTGCGGAATGTTGGAACCCGGTCGGGTTGGATTGTCCCCTTCTTGCTCCCTGGAGCGCCAAATGCTACCTCAATGTCCACGATATCTTCACTCTCCGGGTCGGCGGGGTTGAGGACAGACATGGGTCGCACATCGTAGTGACTATCCATGATGCTTAATCGCGATACCCGCCATTCGATTGCACCCTTGTAATCTCCATCAGCGATATCCGCTTGGTCATGTCCCACAGAGAGCAACGCATCTAGGGTTTGCAGCAGGAACTGGAGATTCGACTTGATCGATGCAGATATTGCATCCAAGTAGTCGTAAAGATCATCCCTCCTCTGGGAAGCAACTGTGCGCGACCGACGGATGTCTTGAGTGGTCAAAAGCATGATTGACGCGTCGTCGTAGAGTGCTTGCATGGCCGACTCCAAGGTACGACACAATAGTCGTGCTCTGTCCACTGTCTGAGTGTACAACGCGCTATTTTCCTCGGGAGCGGATTCCGCATAAAAGCCATCGATATCGACATGGCGAGCGATATGGAAATTCGACACGAACAGCAGGAGCGTCAGAAGCCCAGTGAGAACCTCCTTGCTAGTCGTCCATACACGTTGTTCTGCCCCATAGGCTAAGTGCCAATAGGAACAGTTACACTGAACGGTACTTACGAGATTCAGCTCGATTTCTCAAAGCGGCATGAAGGCTGCCAAACTTGGCTTGTACAGAGACCATGTGTGTCTTGAATTCCGCAAATGCATCTGCGCTGAGAACTGTTTGAGGAAACTCATCTGGGTCATCCATAGGAACCCAGCCAAAACCCTTCCAAGTTCCACCATAGCCTGCTCCAACTAGCCCAAGTCCGACGTAAATTATGGAGAAACAACCTTGTACCCGCCGGGCCCCGAGCATTATTTGCTGTTGCTCGCTGTGATATCGCTGAACTTCTACAACAAAAGCCACGATTGCTCTATCAAGCTCCTCCGCATCACTCTCAATGCGAGAGGCAGTTTCTTGCGCAGCGGGACCTGAATCGTATTCCATGGCACGTGCCGAGAGAACCAATTTGGACAACGTTGCCGTAACTTTGCGCTGGGCGGGTTTAAGAAGTGTTTGTGCAGCCGTGGTCTCACGTCGGTCCCGAGCATCCCGTGGGATGAGCTGGGCAGGGATATGGCCAGATGGTGGTGCGGAGATATAAAGAAGGTTGCGAACAGCGACCACAACCAACCTAATGAGATTATCAAGGGCTCGTGCGTGTTCGGATCGGCGGGAGGCACCAGCAATGGATTGATTCTTCTTAACAACGGCTGCAATAGCATCCCGGGCAACGTGTGACAGGTCGGAAACAAACTCCGGGGGAGACGATGCAAGTGACTGTTGCAGAGACTGGGCGATTCTTTCGGCAGCAGTGAGCTCAAGAGCGGGATTTCTCTGGACAGCCGGAGTTAGCTCATCTTTCTGACCATTACCATTCTGGGAACTTCTGCTAGTGGAAGGGGAGATATCGGGATCTGAAGAGTAAACTGCGGAATCATCCGAGTCACTGATGTGTTCAGGGGGGCTTTGATGCCGCTCGCGCATTCCACGGTCCTGCCACGCCGCAGAATTCGAGCGAGAACGAGTCATCTGATCTTGTTCGTCAGGACTGTAGAACTCCGAGGAGGTCGTAGAGGAGTTGGTGAGGGCACGTGCGCGTCCTTTCTTGGCAGAAACGTCAGTCTCCGGAAGTGTCCAGCTCACTTGACCCGTCGCCTTGTTAAGGTAGAAGTATGACATGCCGTCATCCGCAAGGCGCCTAATCCAAGGTTCCGGCGTGCCCGACCGTTTGGGTACACCAAATCCAGCTAAGGTGGTCTCCGCTAGCGCTTGGAAACCCAATCCGGCGCCAGTTCCTGTACGAGCGCTAGGTTGTGAAGCAGTCAAGCCAGCGAGTTCACCGTCTGAAGCGTCATCGATGTCGAGAGGTAAATCGCGGGAATGTTGACCTGTCTGTGTGTTGATGTAGTAGATCTATCATTACGATTAATCACGACTGTGAAGGATGAGAATAATAACGGAGCGACTTGCCTGGCCGTCTTGCGTAACCTGCGGCATCCAAAAGTCATTTGACATCGTTTCCCCCCTAGAAATGGCATTCCCTAGTTCAAGAAAGCCGTTGGATGAGTTGACGAGCTCGGCTGCACCCCACTCGGTTTCCGAGGTATAGTGGTCCTGAGCGATTTCTCCCCGAAGATGGCCAGTCCTTTCCTGCAAGTCTTGGGAAGTTTCTCGGACCTGTTGCAGTTGGGGATGTTGCAACGCTTGTTGTTCATAGTGCGATAACGCGAGTTCTGCTTCTTCTTCGGAAATGATAGTGACATAGTTTGACGGGAACCAACCACGCTCGTCGCCGAGAAGCCCATCCCACCAGCCGGACTCGAGCTGGGTGAGGACCTCTATAACGTCGTTTTTGCGAAAAGATAAGGATGAGGCGTCGTTTGTCTGGTAATCGTATAGTGCGCGACAAAAGAACGTGGTGATATATTGCTCTTCGGGGACCTCGTCCGGACTAACGCCATCCTGGTAAGTTAGATCACCATAAGCGACGCCGAGTGTAGCCATGGATAGGCTATAGAAGGATGCTAGATAAATCAGAGACGCGGGTGGAGCGTTGAGGACGGCGGAGACGAAGGGAGGTAACTTGGCCGAGTAACATTCGGATGAAGAGTCTGAGCGGTCTCTCCCTCTCACTGGCAAGTTACGTAATCGGTCTTGGGTAGTTCCCGCCCCTTGTGCCACGTCCACACTCAGGTCCAGGTCCAGGTCCAGGTCATAGTACAACTACTATCGCTTACTTAGACATATTAGAATGTGATCTACCGCTTGAGCGTCCTCTGCTTTTCCGCGAATTGTACGATTTTTCTGTCGACAAACATCCCCTTGCGTTCTCGCACGGCGTCCATGTACTCCTTGGCCAGGTTAGACCGATCTGCTTTCTCACCGAGATCTTCCAGCTCCTCTTCTGTCGTGGGCACCCAAAACGGATCTTGATCCAGCATCTCATAACTACCCGTTTTCATTCAGTATGCTTACACGGGTTTACACCATTATAACTTACCCACTAAAAATCAGCTGAGGACTTGCTGCACCAGACGTTCGTTTTCTTATATCTTGGACTCCTGTCAACCTCCGTCCGCCTCGAGGGAAAAACTCGCGTACCATCGGCAAACCCGAAACTCTCCACCACAGGTAGCATCGCCGAGACCGTAAAATACGTAGTTCCCTCCTTCATTTCCTCGCCCACGATCCGGCCACGTCGCTTTGCCACTACGCCGTACACTTTCCCAAGCACGTCCGCTGAGGGTAAACGACGTTTGGATGACTCAGCATCACTTCAGTCGCATAAATGACTCACTGGACGCCTGAATATCACACGAATACATCGCCAACTTGAGCCTTGGCGACCAGTCCAGCAGAGCATTCCTGCATGCATCTCTCACGGCCGAAATCACAGAACCTGTCACTTGCGTTAATCTGTTCTGGACTACTCACCATCAGTCATCAATTCTTCTGACATTCAGGCTGAAGACATACCAATCTCCCTTTCCAAACTTTCAGTGTCAATCTGGACATCCTCGACAAAATAGGCGACTCCCTCAACGGGTTCTGCGCAAAGTGGACCCTGGAAGGTCGCAAGCTGAAACCCTGTCTCGATGTGTCCGGCAAAATCAAAGTTCTTTTGTGATGCGTTGTCCATGCGGGAGAGATCCGAGTCCTGATTTCGCATCAAGCGCCGCTTCAGCCTGCGAGAACGATTACCACATCACAACACAAGATCATGAAAGCAACGCACGATGTGGGAATATCCTTTTTGCGGGCATCGATTAGGAGACAACCTCCAGCTCCCTGAGGACCAAACGCCCAAATCTTATCAACAATATCGACCCATTCACCTCCCGTCTCAATGCATTTGTCTTTCAAGGCTGCCCAGAAGTGCTCCGGTTTGACGCTGGGAACATGGACTAGATTTCCCTGCACTTCAGGAGAGTCCCCGTCAATGACGGCATTATCTCCGTCAAAGGCAACCTGATCCGTGGACTTGCGTTCTTGTAGCAGCAGTCTCAGCGTTGTCAAATTTTGTTGGATAAAAAGGAGAATGTTGTCTGGCAACGGTGTCGACCTCAAGGTGAAGGTAACGATGTTTTGAGAACTGCCTCCTTTCATTGTCCCGCGTACCGCATTTGGCGTTTTTGGGGGTGCCATATCTGGAAGACTTGGTAACAGATATGAATGCAACTACGCGTACTTACCTGGGGCCCTAACGGTCGTCTCACGGAATGGAACAATGGGTTTAGAAGCTTGGATCTCCACTCTTGCAAACCGCTCACGCAGGTCCTTGAGACACCTCTGTGGGAATTATTGCATGACCAACATCACGTACTGAACACAAGGCACACCTCCAAGTGCAATTCCCCGGCTGTGAGAATAACGTGCTCGCCGGTGTGTTGCTGGAAAGTCTCCACGCAAGGATCTGCCTGAGCCAGCAGGGAGAGCCCAATGACCAGCTTCGGCATGTCAGCAGGATTCTCGGGCTCCAGAGCGACCCGCACAATAGGGGGTATCTAGAACGCACGGATTTAGTGAGTGGATGGACGGAGCCGCGGTCAGTACGATACCATTCGGTTAGCACCGCCGAGGTTGATGAGACACTCCTGATCTTGTCGAAGACTACTGTCTTGAGGAATCCCAGCTTCTCCGGGGGAACAGAGTGTTGCATTTCTCCAGACTTTGCCCTCCAACCCCCTGATCGCGAAGATATTTCCAGCTTTGACGCTAGCGACCGGCTGTAACTCACGTCCCATCATAACGTACAGACCCTCTACTTCTGCGACCACAATGTTGTCAATATTGGCATGGTGATCAGGGGATAAAGCAACGCTATATTTGGGTAAAACGCAATATATTTTTGTTCCGACCTTGATGGTTCCAGAATATAGACGAGCAAAGCCAAGGAGGATTTCGTCATTGGTGACAGGAATTGTTTCGGGAGCGTCAACGGTATCTTCAGAAGTCTCGGTGATCGCTACACTTTCCGAATTATTTGACGATACGTCCTTGCGTGCCTCTCTAGCTGCTCTTCCCCGCGAGCGTAATTCCTCTGCTGTTAGAGGTTTGACCTTGTTCTCGGGAAGTTCTTTCCTAGCAACAGCAAACATCTTGCTGACATACGCCGTGATATATGCACCAGAGTCCGAGTTGGAAGAATAGAGATCCCGCTCTAGTTTGTTCTTTGGTTTGGTTTCCTGATCGAAGACGTTCGGGTACAGCATTCGGGGTAAACGAACCGCCTGGGCAGTAGCAGGTGAAGGGACGATGTCGATCACACTTTGAATTACACATGTTGAAAGCGATAACCATTGGTTAAAGATGAGGGAGAGCAGTTGTCGGCTGTCTTTGGAACGGAGATCGCGAGGTAAAAGCTTCAAATTCAGCGTGGACACGATTTTGGCCACTCTGTCAGCGTTCCTGCATCCATGTCAAACTTTACTGAAGGCAGAAGAAGTGACATACGGACGGGTTCAAGGTGACAGCATCGTAGACAGCCCATATGTTTTCCAACACAAAATGCACGAAGAGAGGCTTCAAGGAACGTCCTCGCAAATGCTTGTAGCTGATGACTCTTTTCGTCTTCGGATCCAAGTAAAAGTCTCCCCACAGGACGCGTCGCAGGTTGGCTTCCTTGAATCCAAGCTTGGCAGAGTAGAGTTGAGCGAACTTCCCCACACGGAAGCCCCAGCCGTCTATCGCGGATGCAAAAACAACATTTCCACGTTCTGGTGCAAAATATATGTCTTCATCGTCCTTCTCTTTGAAAGCGTCCTCCTCATTTGCTGTAGCCTCCGCTTCATCCGCGTACTGATCCTTCTTTGCGGCCAGTCGACGGTCGCGTTCTTCCCTCCAACGTAAATCATCCTCCATGCGTTCACTAGCAAAAAATTCGCCCATCACTACATTGACCTGTTCGATGAGCCGGGTAAGATGATGATATGCCTCAAGTGGCGAAAGCTTCAGCTCAGCAATTAATCTGTCAAGCTTGTTAATCACAAGAATGGGACGTAGGTTGTCCTGCCATGCTTGTCTGAGCACAGCGATAGTCTGCAGGTGATTAACAGCCGAACGATCTTTTTAGGGATGCAGGGACTCACTTGGGTGCAAACTCCTTCGACGACGTCAACTAGCACTAACGCTCCGTCGCACAACCGGGAGGCAGTGGATACCTCGGTAGAAAAATCTACGTGCCCTGGGGTATCAATCAGGTTGATAATATAAGTCTTTGGGGGTACTCCTGTGGATGCCTGTCACGATACCTCCCATTCACCAGACTACACATTCATACCTGCTTCGCGCTCCCTGACTTCGAATTTGAGCGAAACAGCACTGCTTTCCATCGTGATTCCGCGTTCAATCTCATCTTCACGACTATCCAGGTACCGCAGTTTTCCGGCCATCCTGGGGGATATAATGTTGTTTGCTGCCAGGAGCACGTCCATAAGTGTGGTCTTTCCATGGTCTACATGACCCAGCGTTGTAAGGATCCTAACATTAGCCGGGTCGGGGGCTTCGGGACTTGGTTGGCCGCTTGCCATCGGATACAGTATCGGTCAGCTTGATGCTTCCACTGACGATTATTCTGCGTCCGGTACAGACCGCTGCAGTCTCTTGGCCAAGTACTAGATGACTTGGATGGCTAGCGAGTCACACAAATGATGATCGTACAGATATCCTCCCATTACGTAACCGGATCTGAATGCTGTCGTCGTAGCGCTACTTCTAAGCTCTCTCTCAGGGTATCATCTAGCCTCTTCCCGATCAATACCAACTTTCCAGAGTCCGGAATCCCAACTACGTCTCGCCGTGTCTCCACCGGTGTGATCTCATACATGTTCTGTACTCCCTGAAGCATGAACTCTTCGCCAGCCTCCGAGATGAACAATCCTTTGCAACGTAACACTTTGAGGTCAGAGTTATGGTCTCCCCCCGTGGGTTCATCATGTCTCCAAAGCAGACCTTGAATCCAATGTTCGAGCTTGGTGAGGCCACCCGATGACAGAGGAGGGATGAACATCTGAAGGCTAGATATTCCACGAAGTTCATAGTGCGTAGCAGACTTGTGGTCGTGGCAACAATCCGGAGCATCGCAGCATCGGTGAATTTGAAAAGTGGGGTTTTGCAGTTGTCCGGCGCCTGCGTAGGCATCAATGTTCATGATGTGAACTAGATCGATATTTGCTTGTATCGTCCGATGAATGGGTGCTGATGGATTGACTTTGTGAATCATTTCTTCTGTCACAGTTAGTCGATCGTCCGTTACGAGATCAACCTTGTTTAGCAGAATCACGTCTGAGGACGCT
>JBBPTB010001077.1:0-11093 GCA_038093875.1 Boletus tylopilopsis
AATAAGTGAAAGCGGAGGCGAGGACAAAGAGCAAAGCGAGTATGCCAAGTACGAGGAGGCCCGTTTGATAAGACGGGGCCGTAGATGGTTCTTGCCATTGCATACGAAACATCGAAGGCGGTGGTATGGAGAGAGGGAAGGAGTCGGGGATGGCGTATCAACGATGACTGGATCGGTTTTGGATCCGGATCTGGACTGTGAGGGGACCGGAACAGCCACGGGGTCGCCTTTGATCGCTCACTTTCCTTTGACATCCAAAGAGATAGTCCCGCCAAGGACATAAGTCTGTTCCTTGACAGTTTTTCTCTTTTGGGTAGTAGGAGTGGGCGTGGTAGAGGGGCAGTTGACAAGGGGGATAGTGGCAAGGAACCGATCCACCGCTCCCCCATCAGTGAAGGGATTCTCGATAGTAGTTCTGGGGCGAACTCCCGGAGTAGACCTTCTAGAGTTTCCCCCTCATTCTTCAGGCTCACGAGGGGGCGGCACAGGAATGGGGGAAGGGCTATGGATGGGTGTCACAGCTTCAGGTGCCACAAGGGGATCGTGGGCGGCGATAGTGGGAAGGGGGTTGAGTTCGTCAGAGCTTCCTTCCCAGGAGTGGAAGGGATCATCCCATGGGGAGGAGTCGTCGTCGAGGTAGAACCTCTGGTACTGATGGGGTAGGGATCGTACAAGAGGACGGAGGACAGGTCCGCAGAGGAGTGGGTTGGCTCGGTTGAGAGCCTGGATGATCCCTCCGGACAGGAGGTGCTGAGAGAGGGTTCGCTGGGCATCAGCAAGAGTAGTTCTGACAAGAATGTGAAGGGGGTTGGGCTCAATGGTATTCCCCATAGATCCCTCTTGGACTCTAAGGGCGATGTTGAGGGATTGGGCGACGGAGGCAAAGGCCACGAGGGATTGGTCAGCCATGAAGGCTGCATTGTTTCGGAGTCCCCGATGAACGAGGGGGTTAGCAAGTATTGCAGTGACGGCATATCGCCTGTACTCGACGGGGAGGTGGTTGATTCAAACGGGCAGGATGTTGGGCAGGTCATTGCACGTCAAAGTCTGGGAGGCAAAGTTGTGGGTGGTGGTCATGGTGAGGTGGAAAGAGATGGAGAGAGCCTGCCACCAGTCGGTGTGCCTTATAGCTCTCTCGATAGTTCTTCTGGACAGCTTTAGTTCTTATCGTCCCAATAGTCTTGTATAAGTTCTGCCGAATGGCGCAAATTGCGTGTGGATTCCCAAGTGTTCTCTGCCGAGGAGTAGCCCTTCCATTTGACCAGATACGACCGTCAGGCGGGCGACCCTCGGTGTGCCAAGATGTTTTCAACTTCCCACTCCTCTTTGCCATCAATTAAGTCAGGGGGTTCCAGGTGGAAGTTCGGTCCGTGTTCCTCAGTTTCTTTATATGGGTTGAGCAGGGAGGCATGGAACACGTTGTGTATCTTCCAGGTGGGGGGAAGCTTGAGGTGATAGGAGATCGGGGAGAGTACCTGTACAATCTCAAAGGGTCCTTCCCTTCGAGGAGCGAGTTTGCACGTAGGGTAGCACAGATTTAGGTGATGAGAATCCAACCAGACCTTCTGTCTGGTTTTCCATGGTATGAACTTCGAGTAAATCCGCTCCGCCATGTATTGCCATGCCTTGTCATGTGCCGCTAATGCCTCATCTCGTCCCCTCTCCAGGGAAGAGAGTCACTGTTCCAGAGCGGGGAGGAATGTCTTTCCCAGTGGGGGGTAAGTCCGAGGTTCGTATCCCATCATGAGGAAGAACGGGGTCTGTTTCGTCGCCAAATGTCGGGCGGAGTTGTGGTGGAACTTGGCTGCAGTAAGATGTTCGGACCATTTCTGTGGGAGACCATCACAGAAGATCCGAAGGTAGGTTTCGAGTTCCTGGTTGACCCATTCTGTCTCTCCATCCATTTGGGGGTGGTAGGCGGTGGAGAGGGAAACGTCGTAATTGAGGAGGTGGGCGAGCTCTAGGGTGAAGGCCGAGGCGAATTGTGGTCCTCTGTCTGAGATTAGCTTGTCGTGGAGTCCAAATCGCTTGAAGATGGAATGGAAAAAGAGTGATGCTATCCCCGCTGCGTCGATGCTTTTAGTGCAAGGTTGAAAAACAACCCCCTTACTAAGCCCATGGTCGACCACGACCATGACCGAATCAAATCCGGAGCTCATTGGGAGACCGGTGATGAGATCAACGGAGAGCTGTTGGAAGGGGTGGGTAGCGACGGAAGGGATGGGTGAAAACGCCGGAATGGTGGGATGGGTCAGGACCTTATTGGCCTGACAAGTGGTGCATCCGCTAATGAAACAGCAGGTGAAGGTGGTCAGTCTGGGCCACTAATAATCTTTTTCCAGGGCGGCGATGGTACAGAAGTATCCGTTGTGGCCGGTGAAAGTGGATTCGTGACACTCCTTGACAATCCGTGTCTGGAGATCCGAGTCCAGGATGTACATCTGTCCTTTGTAGTAGAGGATGCCCTCTGCGTAGGCCCAGTCGGCCGGATTGTTATAGCGGGTGGGGAGAGCTTCCTCATCGTGGTCCATGCTGAGGAGTTTAAGTCATTCCAGCACAAGCGGATCGGACGGGGTTGAGGCGAGGAGTTTGGATTGCAGCTCAGTGTCAATATATGCTATGAAGAGCTGGTCGGGGAGGAGGACCTTGTTCGTGTTATCCGACGATGTGTCAACGCCGTCGGGTTGGGACAGTGCATCCGCCGGACCCATCTGTGATCCGGGGCAGTGTCGGAATTTGAGGTGGTACTCTTGGAGGAAGAGTTGCCACCTGGCATGTCGGTGGGAGAGGTTTTGAGGCTGGCGGAAATAGGTGAGGTTCTTGTGGTCCATGAGGACCATGACCGGGTGCTCGGTTCCGGTAAGGTAGTGACGCCACTCTTCCAGGGCGTGGATGACCGCCAGCAGTTCTCGGTCATAGATATTGTAGTTCCTCTCTGCCTCGGACAGGGTTTTGGACAGGTAGGCGCACGGGTGGAGATCCCCGTTGCCATCCTTCTGCATTAGCACTCCTCCGGTCGCCACCAGTGAGGCGTCCGTCATGATTGTGAATGGTTTACTTACATCCAGCATGGTCAAGACTGGACGGGTAAGGAAAGCGTCTCGTAGTTGTTCGAAGGCTTTCTGATGAACCTCGGTCCATGTCCAGACGTTAGCCTTCCAGGTGAGGTCATTTAGTGGTCGCGCGATGTCTGAGAATCTGGGGATGAACTTCCGGTAGAAGTTGCAGAATCCGAGGAAGGATCGGACTGCGGTCACAGAGTTGGGCGCATTCCAGTCCCGGATCGTGTCAACCTTGGCATTGTCCATCTGTACCTTTCCCTTTCCTACTACCATTCCTAGATATTCCACCTCCTTGGTGGCGAAGGTGCATTTTTCTAATTTGAGGAACAGCTGTTGTTCCTCCATCCGCTGTAGTACCCGTTTCGTGCACTCTTCGTGTAGCGCTGGGTCGTCCTTTGAATGGATTAAGAGATCGTCCATATAGATCACTAACCATCCTTCAGCAATCATATCGCTGAATGCGTCATTCATGTAGGCCTGAAACGTGGCCGGGGAGTTGCACATCCCGAAGAACATGACAGTGGGCTGATAGAGCCCGTACGGGGTGATGAATGTGGCCTTCCACTTATCCGTCGGATTGATCCAGATGTTATTATACCCCCACCAGACGTCCATCTTGGTGAATAAACACGAGTCCTTGAGCTGTCCGATAAGGTCGTCAATCAGCGGAAGTGGGTAGGCATTCTTCACGGTATGGGAATTTAGTTACTGATAGTCCTGGCAGGGTCGGAGCTTTCCGTCTTTCTTCTGGACGAAGAAGAATGGAGATGCTTGGGGGGATTTGGAAGGCTCAATCTTTCCCGAGGCAAGATGTTCATCAATGAATTTCTTGCAAGCTTCCTGCTCCTCCGGGTTCAGCTGGTAAGCCTTACCTCGCTTTGGCAGGAAGTCTTTATTAAGTTCGATCTTATGGTCGAACTTTCGGGGCAGTGGCAACTCATTAGAAGGTTCCTTGAATACCTTCTTGTAGTGTTTGTACTCCTTTGGGAGTTCCGCCTTAGCTTTGGCGGTTCCCTGGGCAATCTGAGTGGAGAGGGTTGTCCGTTGTATCCACTCTTTCTTCGGGAGGTAGTCCCCGATGCCTTTTCATTTGTAGAGACGTCACTCGATGCGATCGTCCATGTCAAGACCCATGGCGCGGAGGAAGTAGCGCTGATGGATTGGTTCTCACCGGGAGGGGAGGTTGGGATCTCCTTCAATCTCCACAGTCCTGTTAGTCCAGTCGATGAGTGGGTTGATGTCAGCCAGCCACGACATTCCGAGGATCATGTTTTGTTTTCCGCACCGTACAATGAAGAAGTCCTGGTCACGAGGGACTCCTTTGATGTAGATGGTGACTCGGGTTCGATGGTGGATGGTTCCAGACCAGTTTAGTGTTCCATCCACGTTATAAGCCTCACACGGTTTGTTGAGTTGGAAGAAGGGAAATCAGTTGTGGCGGGCGAAGCCTTCATCCATGAAACAGGAAGTGGCTCCACAGTCAATGAGAGCAGTGGTTTGTCCGACATGAACTCCCCCCATTGCAGAAACCTTTAGAGGAATTAAAATTGACTTTTCCTCTAAGGAATCTACAACAGGGTTCATTCTAGGTGTTCGAGTAGTCAGTCCTCGACGCCATTCTAAAAATTCTTAAGTCGCTCCTTTACCCGCTCTTCCGAAATCCTACCCCTTCTCTGGGGGACGGTCCAGACCTGGTTTACCTGTTCCGAAGAGCTTCCTGCGTCCTTCGGATATTTCGGCGGTTGATCCTCGACGTAGATCTCCCACAAGGCTTCTGTCATCTCCTTCACTCCATGCCCTTTGGCGACCAGTTGTTCCACCATCCTGATCGCCTCGTTCTTCTCCTTCTTTGTTTCCGTGGGTTTATCCTTGGCGGTCCGAGTCTGTTCCTGTGGGCGCTTACCATCATTGCGGGGGTACGACCTTCCTCTGGTTCGTCCCCTATTACCCTGGTGGTTCCTAGAAGAGCATCCCGGCTTCTTACATATGAAGCATTTGCCCTCTTTCATGAGACGAGCTCGCTCAGCAGGGGAGAGTCGGACGTAGTTGTTTATGGCGTCAACGTCCATAGCGTTGGGGTCGCAATAGTTAGAGGATCCAGTTTGGTACCCGAATCCGGGCTTGCGTCCCTTGATATCCTTGATTCGCTCGGACTGTCGAGTGAACTTTGCTCCTGCGGCGATCCATTCATCTATAGTAGTGGGTTCCATTCCAGAAAGGATCATCGTCATGAGGTCTCAGTGGACTCCTCTGCTGAAAATCTTGCAGAGTCTGGATTGTTCGTTTAGTCTGGACTGAGACATGAGGAGGCGAAATTCGGTAGCAAACTTGTGGAAGGCGTCTTCCGTGTTAGGGCCCTGCGTCAGCGAGTAGAGCTTTCACTTTGCCACGGCAGCCTCGTCGTGAGTAGCCATCATGGCTCAGAAGTCTGTCTTGAATTTCACCCAGGTGTTGTCAGCAGCAGGGATGGTTCCTTTGGCGAGATGCTTGTAGTATCCTTCAGAGTATACCTGTCCCTTGCCCTTACTCATTCTATTCAGGGCAGTGACGATCTTTGCGCGATCGTCGTATTTCTCATTGATGGAAAAGTATGCATCCATGGCATGTAACCACCAGTTGGCATCGGCACCGTTTCCAGAGAACTCTTCTGGCAATCCGGCTTTAAGTTCAGGCATGTTGTCGTCTTCATCGTCGTCATCATCGTTTGTGGGGAAGAAAGGGGGATCCTCAGGCGGAGAGGGATCTTCTGGACTAAATGGGGCATATCCTCCGAAGGGTAAAGGCCGTTCAGGGAGAAATGGGGAGTCCGAGGTAGAAGGAGGGAGTGGTGGTAATGGGGTGGGGGAACGCGACTCCGGTTCCGGTTCAGGTTCCGGAGGAGGGGCGGATTGGGATCTGCTCGGGAAAGGTGGGAGCTCGTCAGGCGCTCTCCCCTCTCTAACGTTCCGCTCAGCTACTTCCTTCTGCTTGTGCCGGTATAAGGCCTTATCCTCAGTGCATCCGAACTTACTCGGTAGGGGAAGGTAATCCGGATGATCACTGGGTAACTTCCAGAGGGCAGGGTATCCGTCTAGAGAGGGTACCGCTCTGCAAAGAGTAGGATCCACGACGGGTTCTGGTGAAGACGATGGGGCTCGAAAGCGGGAAATGGTGTGGGGGGTTAAGACCTACTGTTAGAGAACAGGGTCTAAGGGAAAGTTAGTTCTTTTGTTACACTTACCGCGTTGAGTCAACTCCTGGAACGTGGAGTCGACGGAGGGCGAAGTAATAAGTGAAAGCGGAGGTGAGGACAAAGAGCAAAGCGAGTATGCCAAGTACAAGGAGGCCCGTTTGATAAGACGACAGCTTGGGCAAGCACAAGCTGGCGTTGCCTTCCGCACTCTCGTAAGAGCCTATTGGAAAGGCAAGTGGTCCTGGTTCCACTTGGATACGGTCGAGGCAAGTCAAGCCTTGGTCTGGAACGAACCAAGGGAGAGTTCTGTTGAAAGGAGCAGATACAACGCAGTGTATTGCGTAGAACTAACTTAGGGAGTCCTACTACTGCGACAAGGGTTTATATACTAGTAAGGACAGTGCACGGACCATCAGGTAATCAAGGGCGTTGCCTAGCGACGGTGAGAAGACAAGGGATCAACAGAGCGACAGGTGAAACAGTACCATGGTGACCCTACGAGTCCGGAATGACTCGTGGTCGTACAGGCTCAGAACCGGGTGATTATGGGGAAAACATCGGATAGGACCGGGTGTCCCATCGTGAGGAGAAAACGAGTCCAAAGACAAGAAAAAGAATAAACTGGTAGCCCACAATCCGTAACAGTCGTATCTGGTCAAATGGAAGGGCTACTCTTCGGCGGAGAACACTTGGGAATCCACGCGCAATTTGCGCCATTCGGCGGAACTTATACAAGACTACTGGGACCAATTGGCAGATAAGAACTAAATCCGAACAGCAGAACTACTGGGAGAGCTATAAGGCGCACTGTCTGGTGGCAGGCTCTCCCCATCCCTCTCTATCGTACTATGACCACCATGCACAACTTCGCCTCCCAGACCTTGACATGCAATGACCTGCCCGACATTTTGCCTGTTCAAATCAACTGCCTCCCCACCGAATACAGACGGTATGCCGTCACTGCGATACTCACTAACCCCCTCATTCATCGGGGACTCCGAAATGACACAGCCTTCATGGCTGACCAATCCCTCGTGGCCTTTGCCTCTGTCGCCCAATCCCTCAACATCACGCTTAGAGTCCAAGAGGGATCTATGGGGAACTCCATTGAGCCCAACCCCCTTCACGTTCTCGTCCAAACTACTCTCGCTGATGCCCAGCGAACTCTCTCTCAGCACCTCCTGTCCAGAGGGATCATCCAGGCTCTCAACCAAGCCAACCCGCTGCTCTGTGGACCTGTCCTCTGTCCTCTTGTATGATCCCTACCCCACCAGTACCAGAGGTTCTATCTCAACGACGACTCCTCCCCCTGGGACGATCCTTTCCATTCATGGGAAGGAAGTTCCGACAAGCTCAACCCCCTTCCCACTACCGCCGCCCACGATCCCCCTGTGGCATCCAGAGCCACGATGCCCATCCACAGCCCTTCCCCCATTCCTGTGCCGCCCCCTCATGAGTCCGAAGAACGAGGGGGAGACCCTAGAGAGTCTACTCTGGGAATTCGCCCCAGAGCTGATGTCGAGAATCCCTTCACTGATGGGGGAGTGGTGGATCGATTCCTTGCCACTATCCCCCTTGTCAACCGCCCTGCTTCTGCGCCCATTCCTGCTGCCTGAAAAAGAAAAACTGTCAAGGGACAGACTTATGTCCTTGGCAGGATTATCTCTTCAGATGTCAAGGGAAAACGCGCAGTTAAAGGCAATCCCCTGGTTACTCCGTCCTCCTCCCAATCTGCGTCCGGATCCAAGACCAATCTGATTGTTGTTGATATGCCATCCCTGACTCCTTCCGTCTTCCCATACCACTGCCTTCAATGTTTCGTATGCAACGGCAAGAACCATCTATGGCCCGACTGTCCCCGATATACCTGCCCAATATGCTGGAAGCTGTCACCCGGTCACACGCAGAAGGACTGTCCATTCCGGACTTGCCTCTTATGCAGACATCAGGGACATGCCGAGGAGTTCTGCTGGGCGAGGCCGTCGATTGACGACACCTTTGACCTCACGGACTATGAGACCAATGACGGAAATTGTTGAATCCATGGAGGAAGGGGACTAGAGAAGTTGGATGAAGGTGGGACTTCGCCCCATAGAGAGGGGCTAATGTTACGGATATTGTGGTACCATTCACTTTTTCTTCTTGTCATTGGACTCGTTCTCTCCTCACGATGGGACACCCGGTCTCATCCGATGTTTTCCCGTATTCACCCGATTCTGAGCATGTACAACCACGAGTCATTCTGGACTTGTAGGGTCACTATGGTAGTGTTTCACCTGTCACTCCGCTGATCCCCTTCGTTCCGCTCTTCCTGACAGTGGAGCTCCGTTGATCCTTAGATTCTCACCATCGCTAGCGACGCCCTTGTTCACCCGACGGTCCGTGCACCGTCGCCCTTAGTATATAAACCCTTGTCGCAGTAGTAGGACTCCCTAAGTTAGTTCTATGCAATACACTGCGTTGTATCTGCTCCCTCTCGACGGAACTCTCCCTTGGTTCATTCCAGACCAAGGCTTGACTTGCCTCAACCGTATCTGAGTGGAACTGGGACCACTCACCTTTCCAATAGGCTCTTACGAGAGTGCAGAAGGCAGCGTCAGTTTGTGCTTGCCCAAACTGTTGCCTTATCAAATGGGCCTCCTACTACTTGGCATACTCACTTTGCTCTTTGCTCTCGCTTCCGCTTTCACCTATTACTTCGCCCTCTGTCGACTCCATGTTCCAGGAGACGACTCAACACAGTAAGCGTAACAACCTTGATATCATTAGATGGACAGAGATGCAATAGGATGTTGTGTCAAGAAATAAATGTGACCAGTCTTGCAAAGACTCTTCTGCATTATTGAACACTGCCACGCCACCATCATGAAGGTGTGAAATGAAAAAGAGAATGAAAACACACACAAGAGATGACTGCATACTTGGGCTCCCAACCCTCCATTTCCACCAAGACCCTCACCCACTTGAGCATCATGCCCACAGCCAGTCCATCATCAGCAGCACCTGGACTTGGAAGTGTGCTGTCGAGGTATGCATTGATGAGCATGGCAGACACCTTGCTGTGTCCCATGCCATCCGAAATGTGAACAATGATGTTGGAGAGGTCAACATAAGTCTTATACAGTTGTGTGTTCATCATGTCAAAGCTAAAAAAGGACATTGGTGATGAGGCCTGCAGATCAGGGTATGTATGCGCGTTCAGATGCACTGGTGGCTTTTCCTCCCTTCCTGCCTCCACACCTCACACTCGAGCTTTCGGCCCTTTTCATTTTGGACAATGTATTCGCACAGTTGTTGGAGCTCATCTGCCTTGCAGGCAATCCATGCATTGGCCTCTGCATGTTCTCACATGCCAGGCATACAGTATTTGTTACACTTACCGCGTTGAGTCAACTCCTGGAACGCGGAGTCAACGGAGAGCGAAGTAATAAGTGAAAGTGGAGGCGAGAACAAAGAGCAAAGTGAGTATGCCAAGTAGTAGGAGGCCTGTTTGGTAGGACGACAGCTTGGGCAAGTGCAAGCTGGCATTGCCTTCCGCACTCTCATAAGAGCCTATTGGAAAGGCAAGTGGTCCCGGTTCCACTCGGATACGGTCGAGGCAAGTCAAGTCCTGCGTGGAACGTGCAAGGAGAGAGTTCCGTCGAGAGGGAGTCGATACAACGCAGTGTATTGCATAGAACTAACTTAGGGAGCTCTACTACTGCGACAAGGGTTTATATACTAAGTCAGACGGCACACGGACCGTTGGGTAAACAAGGGCGTTGCCTAGCGACGGTGAGAAGGTTTGGAACCAAGGAGCTCCGCTGTCAGGAAGAGTGGAAGGGAAAGGATCAGCGGAGCGACAAGTGAAACACTGGTGACAGGTGAAATGCTACCATGGTGACCCTACAAGTCTAGAATGACTTGTGGTCGTACAAGCTCGGAAACATGGTGACTATGGGGAAAACATCGGATGGGGTTAGGTGTCCCATCGTGAGGAGAAGACGAGTCTGATAACAAAGAAGAAAAATATCCGGTATCTGGTAATCCATACCCAGTATCCGGCAGTCCGTAACATTAGCCCCTCTCTATGGGGTGAAGTCCCACCTTCGTCTAACCTCTCTGGTCCCCTTCCTCCGCGGATTCAGCAATCCCTGTCATTGACCTCGTAGTCCGTGAGGTCATACGTGTCGTCGATCGACGGCTTCGTCCAGCAAAAGTCCTCGGCATGTCCCTGGTGTCTGCATAGGAGGCAGGTCCGGAATGGGCAATCTTTCTGCGCATGACTGAGTGACGGTTTCCGGCAAAATGGGCAGGTATATTGGGGACAGTCGGGCCGTAGATGGTTCTTGCCATTGCATACGAAACATCGAAGGCGGTGGTATGGAGAGAGGGAAGGAGTCGGGGATGGCGTATCAACGATGACTGGATCGGTTTTGGATCCGGATCCGGACTGTGAGGGGACCGGAATAGCCACAGGGTTGCCTTTAATCGCTTGCTTTCCTTTGACATCCGAAGAGATAGTCCCGCCAAGGACATAAGTCTGTCCCTTGATGGTTTTTCTCTTTCGGGCAGCAGGAATTGGCGTGGTAGAGGGGCGGTTGACAAGGGGGATAGTGGCAAGGAACCGATCCACCGCTCCCCCATCAGCAAAGGGATTCTCGATAGTAGTTCCGGGGCGAATTCCCAGAGTAGACCCTCTAGAGTTTCCTCCTCATTCTTCGGACTGACGAGGGGGCGGCACAGGAACGGGGGAAGGGCTACGGACGGGTGTCTCGGCTTCGGATGCCACAAGGGGATCATGGAGGGCAGTAGTGGGAAGGGGGTTAAGTTCGTTGGAACTTCCTTCTCAGGAATGGAAGGGATCATCCCAGGGGGAG
>JBBPTB010001078.1:0-11090 GCA_038093875.1 Boletus tylopilopsis
GTACTTTATTACAACGCATACAACCACTTATCTCAAACTGTCACCATGGACGAGGGCGTGGCCACCCCTCAGCCGGTGGAGACATTGATAGGTGGAGATGGAGACGCCAAGCACCATAGGTGCCCAGGACATCATATGATCGATTGATCAAATCAAATAACAACCGCTGCTTATTTTACTCAGTTTATTCATAGGCTTTCTCTTCCACTTTTCCCTCTCCAAGCTCCATATATCTGGCCTTGTCACCAGGAATTCGGAGTGCAAGGACGTCACCGACAAATCCACGGAGCAAAACGTCGACAGATGGGATAAACCCGCTAGGGTCTACATCCCGAACACCTTCGCTAAATGGCCATGGCCACGTCGCATGAATCCACACTATGCCATGGTCGAGAAGGAGGCTGATGAATGGATCACGAGCTTCAAAGCCTTCAGCCCCAAGGCACAGGAGGCTTACAATCGCTGCAATTTCGGCAAGCACGTTTCATCACGTCCCCGTTCTCATAGTTATTTCATGCGGTAGATCTCTTTGCATGTTTGGCTTATCCTACGGCAAGAAAAGGTGGCATTGTTGCAGATATGTGATTTTTTTTTTACTTACTAGGCTTTCGTTCAGAGCATGTCAGGGCTGCTTGTGATCTGATGCATTTGATCTGGACATTCGATGAATATTCTGATAGATCCACGCCCTCGCAAGTTCGTACGCAAAAGAATGCAATCATGGACGCGTTGCAGAGTCCTTACAGCCCACGTCCGAAGGGAGAATGGATCGGTGGAGAAATAGCGCGCCAGTAAGTGTATCGACAAGTTGAACTGTTTCATACGGAATTTACGACGTCGATCACTGGATGGATTTAGATTCTGGGAACGGACCATACAGAACGCTAGTAAGGGTTCACAGAAGAGGTTAATCCTGGCCATGGACGAGTACCTCTAGGAGGTCGTGCAGGAGATCATTGACAAGGAACGCCATCGCATCCTTGATGTTCAGACCTACATCCAAGCACGACGTCGTACCGGTGCAGTGAAAACAACATTCGCTTTGGTCGAGTTCGACCTTGACATCCCTGACGAAGTAATGGAGCACCCGACCATCCAAGAGATGGTTCTCGCATCGCTTGACCTGATTACTTTTCAAAATGTGGGTGATGTTGGGCGAAAGGAGACGGTACTCAACGTGCTGACGTGACAATTTCAAAGGACCTCCTTTCCTATAACCTCGAGCGACTGCGCGGAGATGACCTTCACAATATAATCACGTGTGTCATGCATGAATACAAGACGGACGTGAACGGCGCCATGCTGTGGATCCAGGACCTTCTGCTCGAAACCAGGGAAAGGTTTCACACCGTCTTTGCGGCCGTTCCCGAATGGGAAGAGCCGTTGAACTCACAGGTCAAGGCGTATTGTGATGGCATAGGTCAGTGGGTGGGGGCGAATGATGACTGGAGCTTCGAAAGCGAAAGGTATTTTGGTAAGAAGGGCCCTGAGATCAGGAAGACGAGGTGGATGTCGCTGTTGCCACAGAAGATGACGTCGGAGATCGGTCCCGTGCGCATCGACGGTCGTCTTTTGTAGCTCAAACGCTTACTCACAATGTCTCGCGACAAACGGATCGGCCCACAGTAAATTTGTGTTACGCACGACTTTGATCCTTCACTTAATTATAATTTTGATTTGTTTTATAAACAAATGTTGTTTCACGACTCATTGAAACGAGGAGTTTTCACGCAAACGCACTGGATGTATCACTCAAGGAACGATCACATACTTGGTCTGCGAGCGCGGAGCGAGTCCCTCCGAGAGGTCTCTCGGTGCCAGGGGTCCTGGCGGAGTGGCTGGCGGCCTCCGAGTCGTAGCTAGTCCTGTCCTGTCACAGTACAACCATCCACCTAGCGAGGGGGTTCCCCGCCTCGGCCTCTCTCCAGCGCTCGGATGGTTGGGTACCGGGCACATACTAGTGAACTCCCGTGTCAAGTGTGATGCAATGTTATGAACAGCGCGTCACGCTGGACACGTCCGCTCGCTCGTCCTCAGGCTTTCCTCCAGTCTCGTACCATTACGACCGGAAGTAAGATAGAGTCACCTATGCTCCTTCCTTCACATTTACTTACTTGGACTGGTATTTACCTTCTGTCTAGGTCTCTGCCGAATCACAACGACTACATCTAAACAATGCTTCGATGACAACTCATCCAAAAGTTGTAATGATAAAATACACCTCTATCGACCGTCTGCTGCAGCGTGAACGCGCTTGCAAACACGAATTATCCGTGTGGAACTGATGAGAAAAAATTTAAACAATAGTTGTGGTGTGTCTGACAGCGACATGTGAAATGGCGTGATGACACGCACAGCACGTATGGTCGTGGACGTGAACGATCTCGTGCACCATGTGTGGCTTGATAGGGTGCTAGAATTAGAAAAAAGAAAAAGACAGGCAGCCACTGCCGGGCAGCAGGGCCCGCAGTGGGGGGCACAGCAAGGCGAGACGCACATCGCTCATACTTCGTCTGCCTTTTCATCTTCCAACGCACGTTTCTCCTCTTGCAGCGCGAGTATCTTGTGGGAGACTTTGCTTCGTTTTCGGATCGCAGCGCCGTAGACGAAAAGTATCTGTCAGATAAATGCATCGGTGCGCATTGCAAGTGATTTTGACAAGGAGGAAGTGCCAGGCGAAGGGCGTGAGTGAAACGGTGGGACATCTCATCAAGAAAAGGAAACTAACAAAGGGAATCGGGATCATAGCCACCGATATCAGGGCAAAGAGCGTATTGGCCCACTCGTACGTAAGGTTGTCGTACATTTGTTGCGTAAAGAGCGGAAAGACCGCTCCGAGAAGATTCCCTGACAAGAATCAAACCCAAAACGAAGTCGAACACTTCAGATAGGCTGGTACGAGCCTCGGTGGAGCGGATATGTACGTACGACACATGCTTTGGCCTGCCAACGCGGATGACGCATATGGACCGTAGCTTGACAGAGACAAATAGAGATTCCCCATCACTTTCAGACTGACTGAAGTGGAGACATACCAGTCGGCAAGGTAGACGAAGACAACCTGGTAAATAATAAATGCGCCAACCATGAAGACCTGCATGCCAACGCTCGATCATTCTATCATGGAAGCGGCAGTTCCGGGAACTCACCGTCAGGCCGATGAGAGGTGCGATCCAGTGGATGGATGCTCTCGCCGTCCACGCATAGATAAACATACCACTCGGAAGCAAGACAGCGGCGACAAGGGCGATGCAGAGTCGTGCTTCTGGACCTTTCTTGAAAACATATTTCCTTTTGGTCGTCTCGGAACCCGTGTCAGGAACGCGAGACGATGGAAACTTACTTGTAAAGCACTTCTTGGTACATGTTTGCAATCCACCCGAGGATACTCCCGATGCTGTGCAAGCGAATCAGCATGCAGATATAGAAGGGTGGGATGATGCGGACGTGATACAGATATACGTTGATCCCCTCTCACCGACGGAGAAGTTATAAATAATCTCCATTTCTCCGTTAATTGAGCTGTGCACCGTCAAATGTGAACAAGCAGCGCATATAGGCACTTACTCAATGAAACAAAACAAGACGCCCCACGTGAAACCGATCCAAAGCTGTGTAAGCCTGATGATGAGCCGAGAAGAGCGAACGAGGTGGATCCCATACACTGAAACTTATAACCGTCGGTTCCGTCAAGAGCAATTCTTTGACCAGATATCAGGGTATTTCAAGGGTTCAGGAGGAACCACCCACTGATCGGACGAGTGCTTGATATCTTGATCAAGGTGGAGAAGCTTTGCTTTTCTAACTCAGCCCTTGCGCGGTACCGGTTGTCTTGCTTCGTCTGCCTCATCTCGCGTGCGATCCGTGTGAGAATGATGTCTGCCCGTGTCTCTGTCAAGAATAGTACGACAAATACGAAATAGATGCCGCTGACACTAACGCGACATGGTCACACCACCCGATGCATAGAAACCTAATCGACTCACATGGCAGAAATCCATTGAATCCACCTCCAACCGAGGTGATTGTTGGATTCGATCCAACCTGCGAGCAAAGGTCCAAGACCGGTAGCGCCTATGGCGGCGATAGCAAAGAGTGCCATGGGGAATCCACGCCTGAGGGAGTGAGTCAGGCTCGAGGATGGTCATCGGGAGATAATTACTCGTTGGGTTTCCATATATCGGCGATGGTTCCTCCGACGAGAGTCGCGCCTGTCGATCCGAACGAGCCGCTGAGGAAGCGAGCGACGATCACGGTTTGTATGTTCGGTGCTCTGCTCGCCAGTCAGCGCAGCCACATCAAGTTCGAGTGTGGGGAGACTTGCAATGCAATCATGACATGCATGAGCATGAAGAGAAAGCTACTGACGATGTACAAGGGAAAGCGTCCAAACTCCTCCGACAAGGAAGAAGTGAAGAGCGGGACGATGCCAAATCCGAGTGGGTATAGGCTGAGACCGACTGTGGCCGCAAAGTTGGAGCAGCGGAGGTCGTTTACCATTGTTGGCACGCCGGGAGTGTAGGACGAGATTGCGGCTCCTTGAAAAGGTAGTTGGTGTGTGCAGACGTGATGATGAGAGTGACTGACCGGCGATGCCAGTGAATCCACACGCGGTGACTGTGATGACCCATTTCTTGGCGGTGGAAAAGCTTATCGGGTTGCGTGGATCTGCATCGTCGAACTGAACCTGTAGGAGAGGTTAGCATCGACGAGAAGCAGGATACTTCGTCTTCGTACCAAAATGGTCGTGTCCTGGTCGTGCAGCGTAGACGGCTGTGAAGGCGTTCTGAGCGACATCGACTCGCACGACGAGGGCGCTGGGGAACCGTATTTATAGTGGAGGAGGAGGTTCACAGGGCTTGATCAATTTTGTGCCGGCGAGTTCGAACTGGGATTTTAATGCTCCCCCTTCGTGCTTCATCCCCGCATTTTGGCCTAAATTCCGATGGCATCTGCGAATCCGGGTTCGTGGTAAAAGATCGGCCATCGAAGACGTCTCCAATATTGAAGGTCCTGCAAAGAAAACCCGTTAACGTTTCGACCGGGTCCCGTACGTGGGGAGCAACGTCCCTCTTTTGTCTGGTGTCTCCATATGTATGTCCGCTTACATATGGGCCGGTCCGTGCCGGGTTTATTTGGCTTTGTGTGGCAACACCCTTAGAATTCAACATACCACAACAAACGCCTCGTCAATTTCCAAGCAGTGTTCTGTTCTTTCCATGGAACAGCTCTATGGCGAGCAAAAGACAGACATATTCACAGACCCATTACACCGCATGTCACAGCGCCCTTCTCCTGTCAAGTCCGGCCAGGGCATCGGTTTTCAGGAGCTTGGCTCTACCTTTGGCCCCTCCAAGACGGTCGTCAACACCTACAGCAAGTCATCCAAGGGCAAGTCCAAACTCGTAGAAAGCCGCCCTCCAAAACCCCGGAACCCACTTCCCCGCGTCGCAGACGACGAGAGTGACGACGAGCTGCTTCTCTCCTCTCAGAACTCCATGGCCAGCGACGCGACTTTCTCCCCGAAACGCGTTGCAAACGGAAAGAAGACACGCTTTGCGTCAGACGAGGTTGAAACGGTGCGTGTCGATGGCCGTCTTTTCCCCGCACACCCCGACTTCAAGCCGTCGTCGTACGATGCAGTCAAGAAACTTCGGTTCACGAAGAACAAGAAGAGCGCTCCCGCCGGCGATGCTGTAGCTGAGATACCGCCACCATCGTCATCCCTGGACGACTCTCAGGACCTGCATAGACCGATCTCGGACGACATTGAGATTCTCGATGAACCTCCCCCTGGTCCTTCCTCTTCACGACCAAAGCCGTCTGAAACGCGTCGCACGGGCCCCAGTGCAACGTGCACTACCCGTCGACTCCCTGACATTTTCAACCAACCTTCCTCAGTAGTCAAGAACACTCCCCGATCACCTGTCAAACCTCGCCCACGCCCTCGCATCGTCAAGAGGTCTTCTCCTCGCCGTGACAGCAGCCCAGAGTCCACACCACGCCCCGTTGCACAGAAACCTGGCTTTCCGCTACACAACAAGATACCAGAGTTACCCACCAACGCGAAGGAGAAACGAGCAGTCGAGAAACCACCCTTTCCTTCGCCGTTGCGTCGTGAACCACAAGAATTCCCTATGTCGCTGCAGGCCAAGGAGAATATCTCCGATGGTACACGCAGCGGCGATGCTTCGTCTAGTAAGACCAAGAAGCCCGGTATACCACGCTCTGCGACGTCCGTGAATATTCCCAAACCAATCCCGCTGCCTTCCCCATTGAGAACGAGGCGTATTTCTCGTGGATCCACCTTTCCCAACTTGTCCCCTCTCGCCTCTTCACAGGACAAAGGCAAGGCACGCGCAAAGTCCCCCGAAGGAGATGAAGGGACACGCAGTGGTCTCAAACCATTTCCCATGAATTCTCAAATGTTTGCGGGTATCGATCAACGATCAAATTCGCCCACCAATCGTAGCCCCAAATCCGCGAAACGCGCTTCGTCTGAGGATAGTTGTACGGAACAAGGACGGGATGCGAAAAAGCACAAGGACTCGCGTTCGGGGTGCGACTTGATGATTCCGACTTCCAAGCCTGACTACTTATTCATCGTTCTGATCCATTTTAGGATGCTAGACACGTTCGACTATTTGCATGAGCCCATGGAGGACGACTCCCGTAAGCCGCCCACTTTTTTTTGGTCGAATTTTTTCATACAAATCCTCGCATATAGTCGACTTGGGGTATGCTCAAGACCCTTCAAAGCTGTGCCCGTATTGCGACGAGGAATTGCCTTCCCATCCTACACCCTTGCTCCAGCACCTGCTTGCAACGGCGCGCAAAAAGTCGGTGTCGGATCCACGGCCGAGGAATCGCGGGGGTTTGAAAGCGCCGTTGACGATTTATATATCTGTTTGTCAACGGCATCGCTTTGAATCGCACCAACTACCGATCGCGGCGAAGAGGGGCTGGCCGAAAACGATCGACTTTACCAAGGTTCCAGCAAGAGTCAAAAAGATGAAGAGAGAGCTCGAAGCGATCATCATGGACAATGATGATATCAGCGACGTCGAAGACGTTGATACCTCCAATAGACCTAGAGGACCAAGGAGCAAGAGCGTTTTCTGGAAAGAGATCAAGAAAGAGGTCAGGAAGCAGGGCAGTCGTACCGTAGTCGGCGTCAAGGGCCAATTCGCCAGCTTTGAAAAGGCGCAACCGGGATAGTACGCCGTTCCGCTACCTGTATTTGTTTCCATTGTGCTCACGGCCGGTGCAGTTATGGCGAACAAGGCTCTGTCATCATACATCAGACGCTTTTCGATCTCTTTCCACCGTCGACATTTGACGCGTCTCTCATTGCACCACTTGCACCGGCCGAATTCATACAGCGCATCCTCGTTCCTGAGGCGGCCGTCCGGCTCATCGCACAAGATCTCTGTGTCGATATGCAAGAAGCGCTCGTGACCCTACGTGACAGCGCTCAATACGGCGTCGCCATGTTCCCAGACACGAGCGAAAACAAGCTCAAAGGTGCCGGTGGTGACGATGACGAGATGGGCGTTGCGGACAAGATCGTCATGGAACGCGCTCGAGCCCGGCGAAAGGAACTCGCAGAGGAAGAACGAGTGGAGAAAGCCATGATGGAAGAGGAGCGGGCTGCACAGCGCACCAAAGCACGGGAGAGTCGGCGGGAGAAGGCGATGGAGCGCGCACAGCAGGCCAAGTTGAACATGGCACGCGAGCAGGGCAAGGTCGAGAAAGAGGACACTTCGGAGATGTCAGAGGCGAATGTGACGCGTAGAACACGGCGGGAGGCACGGCAGCGGACTGTCGCGCAGGACTCGGAATCGGATGCGATGTCGGTGGACAGTTTGGCAAGCAGACGACCTGCGCGTATTGCCAAGAAGGGGGTGCGAATCGATGGTGGCAAGACGGTGCGGGCGAAACCACAGCCAAACGGTCCAGACAGCGACTCGCTGCCACTCTTTGGCGACCCGAGATTCAGGACCAAGACAAAGGAACAGAGCGCAGAGCCTGATACACGTGTCAAGCCGAAGGAACCTTCTATCGTGTTTGCCTCGCTTAACGGAGATGGAGAAAGCACACCTCGACCTGCTCGACAACGGACGGACACCGAGAAAGCTGTGGATATCCCACACCCAAGCATGTTACCCCTGAAAATGGCGAGGAAGAGAGTTGGTGCGAGGTGAGACGCGTACCTTAAAGTCGACCTGGTCCCCTTGCTGATCATCCTGCCCCGTGATAGCGCTCCACCTGCCCGCGATGGATGGTCCAGGAGTCTCAGAACGGCTGTGCCCGACGACGATTCTGACGCGTCTGATGCGAGCCGGGGCTCTGAGAGACTGGTTCGTCGCCCGATTAAAAAGGGCTATTCCTGGCTGTTCAGTGACGCATCCTCCCCTGATCCTTCCTCCACTTGAACTTTTACCCCACCATAATGGACGTGGTATACATTAATGACTATATCATTATACTTCATTCATTGGACGGGTTCCGTCCATTCTAGTAGATCGTATTGCATGTATAGTAGGATAGTCGCACATATTACTGCAAGCTTTTTATTCTGCAATGTTCTTTCTCTGGGCAGTACAATAGATGTCGTTGGATGTTTACATGGGGTATACATGCAGGCAGGTTGTACATAGTTCTGACCGCGGTGCTATGAGACCAGGATGACGTTCAATCAAACCTCCTGCGCGAGATCCAAAGGCTCGTCCCACGGGGGTCTTTCTTCCTCGTCTCGGGCACTCGACCTTTCCTCTTTCCTCGCATACAAAAAGTGCTTTACCGCAACCGCCATTTGCCTCGCACACTTCGCCGCCGAGACATTGCCAGTACCAGTCCCCAGCCCCGACATCAACACCTTTCTGATCTTGTTCTCCTCCCCGGCCGCGTTCTTGTTCCAATGCTCGAGCTCGACGAGGAGGGACCACATGGTGTTGTACACAATGTCCTTGTGCCACGCCAGCGATTCTGGGATGCGCATCGTCGGGCAGACGGCCATCGTCTTGCATGCAAATGGGTTGGATGGGAGACCTGGGACGAGGATGCACGACCCCGGGGGTGCGAAGCCATAGTAGCGCTTGCGGATGGCGGCTTGCGCGAGGCGCGTCAGCGCACCAATGTCGCCGGGCGGGGAAAAGGTCCTTGAGAGATACATGTCAAACCTGGGTAAATGCACGTCAAGGGGCATGTACATGGTAGCAAGAGAAAAGCAGAGACCACGCACCCGCCGTCCATGATGCCATACGAGTTGGCGGGGGAGACGACACAGTCGAACGTGGCTTGGACTTGGTTCAGTCGTTGTTCGAGAAAGGTGAAGCGCTCGAGGTCTTTTGGCTGGAGATGTTGGGCAAAGGCGTTCTGCCATTCTTTGACAAGCGACGGGGAGACATCGAGCAAGATAAAGGCAACGTCGGACATTGCAATAATTTGGCGATTTACGTGTCACGATAATCGCTGTATTACTACCCCCCAGCTCATGATTGGTTACCACAGCCCAGCCGACGTTGGGTAAGTATAGAATTGTCGAGGCTGGGTCAGACTCTAGGCCTCAGTTTGTAGGTCGCGCTTGGTTGCGCGCGTCATACCTCGCACCTATGGTAAGGCGTCTTTAATTACCGTTTCACCATTAATCCACTGGCAGGGTCTAGAATCGAATGTGACACAATACTAGTAGGGACCCGAATTAGGCGGCTCTCAGGTTGTCAACAGCGGTCTTCCTCCTCACTCCATTCCAAATGTACCCAGCCCGAGATACACCACCCCATGCTTTCCTGCTCCCTGTGGAACTATACCACCAGATAATTTTTCTTCTTGATGTCAGGGACCTCTTTGCGTTCCGGAGGGTAAATTTCACCAGAGCCTGACGAACATTCCATAGTGCTAATCCGATTTTACCAGTCATGCAAGTATTTCTTAACGCTCACAGAAGAACCTAGTATCTGGGCAATGATTTTCACCCATCTACGCGCCATACAACCTCTCCCCTGCTCTCGTGCCGAGTTTACCGCCATGTCCTCTTCCCAGGCCGAGCGGTTACTTTTGATAACATCCAAGGTTGAAGCCTCGTTTCTGCAACTTAGAGAACGTCTTACATACAACATCCCCGACGTGAAACAATCTTACTTGTCCTCGAACGCTTCATCTTGTTGTTTGCGTGTGCTCACTTTCATCTCCGATCGCTTCCTTCTTTCCGTGGATACGAATGCAGTCGTTATATGGGACACAGTCGCACTCGCATCGTCGTCTCCCGTGGTCGCATCGTCGCCCTGGGCCCATTTCACATTGTCAAACTTCCTCTGTTATGTGGAATGTGATTCTTCACTCTATGTCGCTATTGCACGCTCCTACCAAGACTACCAAAGGTTCGTGGTCCCGCATCTTTATCTTGTTGCCCCTGATCGTACGCAGTGCTATCATTTATTCTGTCCGTCTTCCTTCCTTTGAGGAAAACGAACACCACGAGGGGCAATTGCACCAGGAAGCAGAGTTTCCAATGCCGGACAATGGAATGCTCAAACACATGGACCCGTGCGCTGGCCGTGCTTTGCTATACTCGTCTCCAGATTCGATCCACATCGTGCACTGGCACGATGGCAACAGACAATCGACTATATCCCTTCAAAGGGACGAAATGGATCAAGGGGTGCGTATCATGTCACCGGCTCGCGCGCCAAATCTTATCATACCTTAGTGGAACGGGGTCGCCTCCCTCCGCTTCTGCGGTCCATATATCCTGTGCTTCAGGGTTCGTGCCGTAGAAGCGTACCCCATCCCCACGGACACTTCCGCGATCGAACCCTTGCCCTTGCTTCGGCACCGATTTGGCGCGCTCTGCTTCCGTGCCGTGTCCATCTCCCGTGTCCGGGTATCGCACTGCCCAGAGAGCGGTGACATCTACACTATCTACGTGCTCGCCAACGACACCTACCAAGGCATGATCCACTTCCGCATCCGGATCACCACATCACCCGTCCCTACCATGTCTGTCGACATTCTCGCCAAGGGGAGTATACGGCCTTCGGAACCACCGCCACTCATCCCGGGGACGGAGACGAGGTACACGTTGGAGG
>JBBPTB010001079.1:0-11085 GCA_038093875.1 Boletus tylopilopsis
GTTCGGAGTCCACTGTCCTTCGCTTTCCTTAGTTTCTGACAGTGGACTCCAGGTATGTACACTATCCTGCTGCGCAATACTTAGTTTCTGACAGTGGACTCCAGCTGTGTGGCTCCAGCTGTTAACATGTTCATGGCGAGTGGGCAAGACGATCACAACAGATATGGGCAAATTTGATATCATTAGGGAAGTGATGCGATGATGTGACTGCATCGTTCTCTGCTATCGATGGACAATACAATGATAGCAGGGTATGAAATTTTTATGATAGGGTCACATGTGGTCACATGGCTCATATAGTGCTCATATGTGGCCCTACCGGGCCACACCCAGTTTTCACTGGGGTTCAATCTCAATCAGGATTGATGATGACTGAACATGAGTGTACACCTTGAACAAAGTATGCCTGTGGGAAATCCCACAGCAATTACATAAAATTGTACCAATCTTGTGTGAAGAGTGCCTTGACTTCAGGTGCATGATCAAATACAGTCAAGACCTGATCAGGTGAAGGCTGAGGTGGCAAGAACCAGACAATTGGCTGTAAAACCAGCTGGAGAGAGCAGGCTTCATGGAATGACAAGCATTCAATTGTGATGGGTAGTGGGGCTGCACAGCTGCAGGGAAACCTAGGGCTGTAGGCAGGTAATCATTGGATCAGTTTGTATGCCAACATTCACTCTCATTGGTTGGGACTTGCTGTTACACTTGCTGTGAGCATGTGCTCTGGCAGAATAGACATGAGTTGAGAGGAGGTTGGATCAATAGTAGGTTGGCAGTTATCCTTGTGCACTGTGAGCGAGAGGCCCAGTGGAGTGCACATCCTATACACAAGCGTTAGGCTGATGACCAGCTAAGGTGTGATCTACGATGAGCTTGACAACTAAGGCAAGCAAGGAGTGCTTGAAATGACAGTTAGAGGTCAAGAGTGGGCTAAGGATGTCCTCCTAATGAGGAACAAAGGCCTTCCCACATCAGGAAGGGGGCAAAGGGCAAACAGGATCCCGCTGTCAAGAAGAGTGGAAAGGGATCTCATAGGATCAACAGGATCAAACAGGAAGACTAGGTGAAATGTGAACCTAGTCTGACACATGCTCCTAAATGGCTAAGGGTCCATTGAGTGTACACGGCTGGACGGAGGGTCAAGAATGGTGCTCTGCAGCAGGAAGGAATACTATGGTAATATGATCCACTGTCTGGGTATATGAGGATCAGCGAGCATAGCAACAGCAGATCAGGAGACATATCCTAGCCATGACGGGAATGCTCCCATCTGTCGGGCGGTCTAGGGTTGCTCATAGCAACCAATGTCTTGTCGAGTCATATTCCAGATCTAGGCATCGGGAGTGGTCATGTTGCAAGGGCTAGGGTCCATGGTTACCCCTAGGGCTGAGGGTCAAAGGTTACCCCTCGAGGTGTCACGAGGTTGAGGGTCCAGGGTTACCCCTCAGGGGTCCAGTTTAGCGTCATGGCGGACGAAGGTGGGTCAGTGGTGTACTCCTGCAATGAGTACTGCATGAGCGAGCATACAAGCTCCTCAGGGTGGAAGGCATCTGCCAGGCCTTTGTGGTATAAGTGTGTCCCATCTGTCAAGGGGGAATGGTGAAGAACAAAGGAAAATGAACAGGGGTTCCAGCAGGTCCGGTCTGGCAACCAGGGAAAACTGTAACAATAGAGGACAAAGGTGAGCATGATGTCTTTGGCTGGGAATGACCAAGAGGACAACTGCCCTCTGGCCACTGCATTCATGGGTTTATATACTACATGGGGGTTTGGCCCTGTTTGGCCTTAATATACAGATACATAGGTATAACAGGGAATAACATAAGGTAAAGGTGAGGCATAACATGCTGAGTCCATGAGGCTCACAGCCATAGGAATATTCTAGAAGAATGGAAGCACAAACATGCCTGATGTGTGTGGCTAGCATGAGGTGTGGCAGAATGGAAGCACTGCCTCAATAGATATGAGAAACATACCCATCATGCATGGCAGTGGGTGCAATGGAAGATCTAGAAGATCTGGATCTTTATTAAAGGGTTAGAAGTGTGTCCATGGGTGCAAGGTGAAATAAGTGAAAGGGAAAGAGCATCCATAAGGCAAGTGAAAAGAGAAAGATGTGAGGCATGAGTGAAATGTGAAAGGAAAGGGTAGTGATCAGTATGTGATCAGTACCAATATGATAAGATGAGAGAGAAGGATAAGATAGGATAAGGATGATAAGGTAAGATAAGATAAAGAAAGAAAAGGTGATTGTAACACTGGCCAACCAAGTCTGTGAATGGGGCCCTGGCATGCTCTGTTGGAGCTTCTACAATGGGCTGCTGGACTGCATTAAAGATGAAATCACTTGCCAAGGAAAACCTGACACCATCTGTGACCTCCATACCCTCTCTCAGACCATTGATCAGAGATACTGGGAATGCAAGGAAGAGATTACTCATGCCCAGAAGAACTTTGGTTTGACCTCCAGAGGTAACTCCACCTCAAAGTTGTTGAGCACCACTCTGACAAACAATAATAAGCCCAAGGATGACAAGTCCAAAGGCTCCTTCACTGCTCCATCCACCTTTGCCTCTAGCTCCAGCAACTCTGCCAGTGGAGGCAACAACAACAACAATAACAAGAAGGGCAACAACTCCAGCTCTTTGAACAAGTCTGAGATCTTGTTGAAACTCAGTAAGGATGGTAAGCTTCTCCCAGAGGAGCACCAGCACCAGCTCCAACTCAACCTTTGCCTCTTCTGTGGCAAAGGTGGTCATAACACCAAGGACTATTCCAACTTGAGTGTCAAAGGCTTGTGTGGCCACCACAACTCCGGCTGCCTCCACCTTGACCTCTGCTTCTTCAGAGGTGAAAAAATAGAGTGTGACTCCCATATAGCACAGAATGGGAGTCACATTGACCTGGACTGTGCTCTCATGGAGTTATGTCTCAACATGTCTGCTCTCTCCAATCCATCTCTGTCCTCATGTTTTCTTTCTGCTTATGATATCTCCAATATCCCTACTTTAATTGACTCCAGTTCTACTCACTGTTTTATAGACTCTTCTTTTGTTGAAAAACATAAAATTCCTACATACTCTGTTCCTCTGCTTGTGCTCCATTTATTTGATGGTTCTTCTAACACATGTATTATCTCTGCTATAGACACTTCTGTGACCTTCACTTTGGGCTCCTCCACCTCCAAGACATTTTATGTCACCTTGTTGGATTCATCAAGTTTACTTGTTCTCAGACATAGCTGGCTTACCTGTCATATCCCTAAGCTTGGCTGTGGCTTTCAACTCCAGGCAAGTCCAAATGGACTTGACTTAGTGATTTTCAAGATGTCAGTTTAAATCAATGGACTTGTGCTGGAATTGTCAACTCTGGCCAAACTTCACTTATCCATGTTAGTATTAGTCTTGTCCCTTTTTGCTTCCCTTCTAGGAAACAGCCTATCCACCAGTGCTATCTCATCCAAGCATTGGGGCTGTACATGGATGACCACATCAAGCAGCATCTCTATAAAAGGAAGGGCATTGGGGACTCCCTCCCCAAGGAGTGGATTCAGAGAATAACTCTCTCCACTCAGATCACCCAGGAAACTGCAAAACCTAAAGCAGAACTTCCCAAGGAATATGAGCACTACAAGAAGGTTTTCGAAGAATCTTCCAATGAGTTGCCACCTCCCCAACTGTTCAACCACAAGATTGAACTCAACAAGGACTTCCTGCCAAAATGCAGTAAGGCTTACCAGCTAAACATGGAGGGGCAGGAAGCATGCAAGAAGTCCATTGAGGAACATCTTGCCTTGGGGAAGATTGAGCCTTCCAAATCCCCCCAAGCATCCCCATCCTTCTTTGTCCAAAAGAAGAGTGGCAAGCTTTGGCCTTGTCAGGACTATAGGTACCTGAACTCACACACCATCAAGAATGCCTATCCACTCCCCTTGATAGACAATCTCATCAGCCAACACAAAGACTTGAGGCTATTCACCAAGATGGATGTCCAGTGGGGATATAACAACATCCACATTAATCTGGTGGACAAATGGAAGGCCACCTTCATCACACCACATGGACTCTACCAACTGACAGTTGCGGTTTTGGGATGTGCAACTCTCCAGCCACTTTTCAGGCCTACATGAATGACAGGTTCAGGGATATGATGGTTGAAGGATGGCTGGTCATCTATATGGATAACCTTCTTATTCACTCAAAGGACAATCCTCAGCTACATGAGGAGCACACCAAACAGGTGCTGCAAAGGATGAAGGAGCAAAAGCTGTTCCTCAAACTGAAAAGTGTACTTTTGCTGCCAAGGAGTGGAGTACTTAGGAATGAATGATGGTAGGAAATAGAAAGGTGCAGATGGATGATACCAAAATGAATGCAATCTGAGACTGGGAAGCCCCCAACTCCAGCTCCTTGGTCCAGTCATTCCTTGGATTCTGCAACTTCTACAGGAAGTTCATTCCCAGATTCTTGGACATTGCTCATCCCCTCAACAATCTCACTCACAAGGCCAATGTCTGGGCTTGGACCAATGTCCTCCAGAAGGCCTTGGAACACCTCCATAACTCTTTTCTCACACATCTGGTCTTGACAATGATGGATGCCTTCCTGGTTGTGACTGGAGGAGTGCTAATGCAGAAGAACAGCAACAGGGATCTCCACCTGTGTGCCTACCTATCAAAAACCCTTTCTGAGGCAGAGAGGAATTACAACATCAATGACCAGGAACTGCTCACACTTATCCATGCCCTAGAAGAATGATGCCACTTCCTCACCAGAACTGAGCATCTGGTGACAGTCCTAACAGACCACAAGAATCTCATGTATTTCCACCAAACCCAGAACTTCTGCCACCATGTCAGATGGCAACTCTTCCTGCAAGAGTACCATCTCAAATTCAAACACTTCCCTGAATCCCAGATGGGTCTGGTGGACATGCTATCCTGCCCTGACAAAGTTGATACTTTGTCAGATAACACAAACAAGGTTCTCCTCCCTGATGAACTCTTTATTGCATATATCAATACAGAGCTATGTTCTAAACTCTTTGCATCCACTCCATCTGACCCCCTAGTGCTGGAACACCTAAAGCTTCTCAGCATGGACCATGATGAGGAAGCCCTGCCCATTCACTACAACAACCCTGCAGACTGGGCCTACATCAAGGAAATCATCTACTACAAGGGATGGGCATATATTCTGGACTTAGATCTCCAGAATTGGATTGTCAGGGAATGCCATGAATCTGCCTTCTCTGGCCATAATGGGTACTTCCATAGCATTGTGACCCTGGAAAAGGCTACTGGTGGCCCAGAATAGCTACTCTCACTCGTCAGTTTATCACTGGCTGCACCATGTGTCATGCCAACAAGGTCCAGTCACACCCTACAGTACTGTTCTGGCCCTATCTCCTATCCCCTCTGTTATAACCTGCCCCTTCCAACAATTGCTCATTGATCTCATTACAGGCCTTCTAATAAGCTCCAGATTTGACTCTGTCATGGTCATGGTCAACCATGAGCTTAGGAAGGGAGTGATTTTCAAACCTTGTACCAAAAACATGGATGTGGTGGGGATCACTGAAGAGAAGGTAGTCTGATTGGACTGGTAGAAAGAAGGCAGGAGTAAGTATAAACTCATCCCAAGGGAGGTTAGTTGAGTGGATTAGAGGCAGATTCTGGGCAGATGTGACAATGCTAAGGCTGGATTCAAGAATATGAAGGAAGCAGACAAGGTAAAGAAAGACAAAGACTAATCCCAGGTGGTCAAGCACAAGGATGACAAGATAGACAAAGATCTGGACACTATGAGTACCAGATACAAAAGGAACTGACCAAGGATGAGGGCCAGAGATGGGACAATGTGGGGGTGACCAGACTTTGCATGGAAAGAAGGGTAAGATTCAAGAATCCCTAGGTACAAGACTTTATAGTCTGGGCATATCTCAAGACTCTAGGAAGGAAGTACAAATCCTATATCTGAATATAACCAAAAAGGTAAGATAAAGGATTCTGATGGAAGAAGGGTGTTGGGAAGTATGTCACTGACTGGTAAGGGTCCAAGGAGAAGAAGAAATACCATAAATAGTTAAATGAGTGAGTGGTGGATGAAAGGAAACAGAGGGCCAGACTTGGAAACAATGGATATACATAAACATGGATATGTACAGATAGAATGGACTTGACTTGGACTGGACAGAGGATGGACTGGATGGTTGATGGACACTTTGCTCATGCTACCTGTGACTGAAAATGGGGGGCAGTAGAGGATAATGAATTGAGGCATGGATGTTACCTATATTTTATGTGGTTTGAGTTGTGCTTATAAAGAGTTCACACTGAGTCTCTCTCCACTTGGCACTGTGTTTGTGGATAGTTTAATGATGATGGTGAAAGGATAGAGTTGGCTAAATTTGGAAGGTTTGCAGCTATTTAACTTGTGGGTATAGTGGTGGGTATGGGTGTGGGTATGGCCTTGCATACCCATGGGTTTACCCACACATGTTACACTTACCACACTGGGTCATCTCATGGAACTTTGAGTTGATGGAGGATGAATTAATAGGTCAAAGTGGAGACAAGAGAAATCAATAGGAGTAAGATGCTGAGCATGAGGATGCCCATTTGATATGGTGACAGGTTGGGTGAGCACAACCTGAGCTGCCTCCACATCCATAATAGGGACTATAGGAAGGCAAGTGGTCCTGGTTCCACTCAGATATGGTCGAAGGCAGTCAAGCCTTGCTTGGAACGAGCAAGGGAGAGTCCATTGAGAGGGAGATGAGTTACATAAACACAGTGTATTGCATAGAACTAACTTGGGATCTACCATAGTTACAGGCAGTCTTTATATACAATGCAAGACAGCACACAGACCATCAGAAAGGTTAGGGCATTGCAAGCAATGGTGAGAAGATTATACAACAATGAAGCTCCACTGTCAAGAAGAGTGGAATGTAAAGGATCAGCAGAGCAATGAAAGGAACAACTTCCAAGGTGATTGTACATGTCCAGAATGACATGTGGTCATACAGCATTGTGATTGGGAGGTATTGGAATAACATTGGATGGAACTGGATATCCCATTGTGAGGAGAGGATAAGTGTGAAAAGGAAACAAAGAAAATAATCGGTACCAAAAACTGTAACAACACAGTGCCCTAATTGGAGGAACTGAAATGATTCATGTCAGCAAGGATTACAGTGACCTATTCCCTAAGTATCTAGACTTGATGTGCCTAGATGCTATGAGCAACTTAGGGGGTTGATGATATAATCAAGGGTGCCTTTCTGCTGAGTGGCAACCTTAAGGCATGTGATGGCTGGATTTGAACCCTATCTGACTATCACATAGATTGTTTATATCTTTTGCCTTATGAGAAAATGTAGGGCACATAGTAATACAATGTGATGTGAGCAAGCTTACAATATTTGGCCCTGTTAAGTTTTGCTGATCAAATATCATGATTATGTAATCCATGACTCCACATAGTGGGGTGTTCTATCAGTGGCAAATAGTCAGTTACTGTTCCATGGACATATTGTACAAATGTGACTTTGGTTTCATTCAGTGATTATATATATTAATTCCTCTCTCTTGGACTGGATCATTTTGTCAAGATTTATCCCAAAATTTCCATCATATCATGTGCAGCTGCCAGATGGATGATAAGGCTTATCCTCCTCATGATGTCATCCACAGTATTGGCAATTATCTACTGTATTAGGATCCTTTTTATTATCCTTCTTATCATTCAACCTACTTTGATACTGCTGCAAATTTCTCCCATTGATTGTCAAACACCCTATCTGTCCATATGAATTCATGTTGTCTTTGTTGCATCAACTTCAAAGACCTTTAAATCTCCAAGGCTTATGATGGTGTGAAAATGGAAGTGGATGATGATGAGTGAACTTGTATCAACAATTGAATCAAGTCTTGGGATGTGATTGTATTATGTTGTCCAGAAATCCATCCTTGATGATTTCTGAGTAGTTCTATCATGGTACTCCATGTCATTTATATATTATTCAACTTGGCTTCATGGAGTTGGGGACAAGGTGCTTGCACTGCTGGGGATGAGTACATCAACATACACTTTGAATGGCTCTGGACATCTCCTCAAGCCACATCTACTTGGAAACACAGTGTTGAAGATGTTGACAAGCTTATTGCTGAAGCAGTAGTGAAGAAGAAAAATGTTCAGGATAACATCATCAAGTTGCCCAATGATCAGCATGATTTCAAAAATGTGATTTGTGGCTATCAGTTGTTGTTGTTGTTGTTGTTGTTGTTATTGTCATCATCATCCCCTTCATCTGCATAGTCAACCATATAGTGAACACTGGCCTCTGTACTGGCTTCATCCTGGCCTGTAACAAGGTTCTTGAATGTGGGTCAAGAAATGGAATTAAGATTGATAGAGCAAAAGTCAGGTAGCTCAGCAAGTGTAGTATGCTTATTGGCTTCTAGATTGAGGTTGTGTGGCTAAGGCAGCAGCATTCATTTTAGAGGAGATAAATATGATGTCTGAGGACATTGTAGCTAGAAATTGCATGTGGAGTGGGTGACAATGTTCCAATGCTTTCAAGGTCACATTTACATTTCTGAAAGGCTTCTCTAAGGGTATGAGTAGAGGAAGTTCTTCATGTTATAATCATATTTATGCTTAATATTGACCAGGTACAACACAATGGATTTATTCTACTTTGTATGTATCTTCCATATCTGCAAATATGGGATCCTCAGTACTCTAAGCAGGATTTCTGCCCATTTACTACTGGGCAAATAGTAGGGAATTTTGTCCACATACTCTCTTGCCTCTTGCACCATCAAGTTGAGCCACTTGAAAAGGCTTGTGGCCATTGAACAAGCAAAGGCCAACTCTGCACTTTCCTCCTCTTCCATGCCAGAGGTAGCATTAGAGTGATGATGATTTGACTTTGTACCCATCCAGTCAAGCACAATCAGCACAAGGATGATCAGCCTTTTCTTCCTTACAAACCCTAAGATGTTGGCTGTCAATCTTCATGGTGTTTACCAGGGGTGTGAGAAGCTTATAAATTTCTATTTGGTACCATAGGAAAATGAGCATCTGACACAAGTTGTGGTGAAAGCTGGGTTATTTATTGTTGGTGAGCTCATCATCCTTTGTAAAGTACATATAGAGTCCTGCATGGGGCAGATGCATTGTTTCATAATTGTAGAAGTAGCCACTGCTGAAAATAAAGTGGTGGGGAACTACATGAAGTGGTGGGCTACTGGCAGTTAGAACCTGTGAAGTTCATGGTTTAGTCAAGTCAGGGTAAATAACATGATAAGTTCATGATTGTGAAATCCTTGGGGTTGTATATCATTTCAAATTGTCTGAAGAGCATGTTGATGTTGTTGAATTTGATCTCCAGTTTTCCTCCTGGTCCTAGGGTTATGTTCAGTGTCCAGTACTGTATTGCATGCCATGTGAACAATACAATGGTATTATCTCCACTTGGATGCTTTACCAGCAATTCCATGTCCTTGAGCATGAAGGATTCCCAGCTCTCCAAGCAATATATGTTGAAGGTCATCACTGAACAGTGATATCAGAAATCTCCTACTTGGAGAGTTGCCAGTTGTGTGCTACCACTTGACATGTATAGCATATCAGGTCCACTGTCTATTAAGGTTCAGCCAATTTATTTTCTCTTTCCTTTTATATAGACATATATTCTCCACAGATGGTTACTGTTGCACCATCTGATGTCTTCCAATTATTTTGCCTGTGATGCTGTATAATCACACAACTGTACCAGTTACCATTCCACTCACTGTCTGTTCTGCTCTTCTGGACAATGGAACCCCATTTCCTCACCCCTCTTCAGCAATGTTTGTCACTGTTTTTACCTTCTTTGATATTTTTCCAATTGAGATGGGAGGTCCATGCTTATCTTTGCAACACATATAAAGCTGCTTGTATCAGTAGTTTCCCTAATGTAGTTCCACACAATTTACACCATATTAACTAGGTCTTGCTTTGCTCAACCATCCCTTTCCCTCATTCCAAACAGGGCTTTGCTGTACACATCTCTAGAGTGGAACTGGGACCACTTGTTGACCAAGAGTCCCTTCAGTTACCACAACTGAGTTGGGTGAGGTGATATTGGCATCCTCACTATGCCAGGATTATCTGACCAATCAAACAGGCATCCATACTTAGCTCTTTATAGTCTTGCTCAGTGATATAACATAGATCCTCCACTTCAAGTCTGGCTGGAGGTTGAAAGGCATAGGAATATTGGAGTTGCATAACATTAGAGTTGCACATCAGACATCAGAGGGGATTAGGACATCAGCACAGGACATATGTGTTGCACCCTTGCCAGTCCCAGGTCCTAGTATTTCTGAGGGGCAAAGGAGAGAGGAAGAGAGAAAGAGGGAAAGGTTCCAGATGAGAAGAGGATTGATTGTGGTTAATATTCAGACTGAAGTACAGTGAGAGTGTCTGTGAGGTTATATACTAATGTCCAGGTAAACTCCAGACTGGAGGGTGAAGCATTTACCATGAAGGGGGCAATGAACCTTGTATCATGGAATGATGAGGGATGAGTAATATGCAACAGGGGGTAAGACATAACTGAAAGCCAGAGGGCTGTAGTTGAGAGCTGTAAGTTATTATGGAAGGGTACTATACTTATGGGAATCTTGGAGGTCTGACTCAAAGGTGGACAGGGGTCCAAAGCAGAGTTGGATCAGAGTTGGATATACTAGGGTCAGAATTGCATAATAGGGTTGGAGTTTGTCAGAGTTGATGGGGATTTGCATGGATATGACACTTAGCTTCTTCATTACCTTCATCCTCTACCACTCCCTATTAGGAAAATGAGGTGCTAAGAGTTGGAAAATACTTACATAATATAAGGTATTCCTCAGGTAAAGCCTTAGCCAGATGAAAGCCCACAGCTTGCAAGTCCTAGCAGTGTGTCATACTTTACCCAATGGTCCAACCTCAACAATTTTCACACTTGCAATGAATATGCTAGCAAAAGTAGATGACCACACTCTTTGCATATCTGCTTGCATACAAGTTGTGCTCACAACCCTCCCTCAAT
>JBBPTB010001080.1:0-11080 GCA_038093875.1 Boletus tylopilopsis
CCCTTGGTTGCCAGACCAGACCTGCCAGAACCCCTGTTCATTTTCTTTTGTTCTTCACCATTTGCCCTCGACAGACAGGACATGCTTATACCATAAAGGCCTGGCAGATGCCTTCCACCCTGAGGAGCTCGTATACTCACTCATGCAGTACTCACCCAGGAGTACACCTACGATTTGCCTACGTCCGCCATGACACTAAACTGGACCTCTGAGGGGTAACCCTTGACCCTCGGCACTCGTGACGCCCTTGAAGGGCAACCTTCAACCCTCAACCCTAGGGGTAACCTTGGACCCTAGCTTTCGTGACACGACCACTCCCGATGCCTAGATCTAGAGTATGACTCATCATGACCACTGGTTGCTATAGGCAACCCTAGACCACCTGACAGATGGAAGTATTCCCGTTGTGGCTAGGATATGTTTCCCGATCCACTGTTATTACACTCACTGATCCTTGCATACCCAGACAGCAGATCCTACTACTGTACTTTCCCTCTCGCTGTGGAGCACCACTCTTGACCCTCTGTACAGCCATGTATGCTCAATGGACCTCTAGCCGTTTAGGAGCATGTGTCAGACTAGGTTCACATTTCACCTAGTCTTCCTCTTTGATCCCATTGATCCTTAGTGATCCCTTTCCACTCTTTGTTGACAGCGGGATCCCATTTACCCTTCGCCCCCCTTCCTGATGTGGAAAGGCCATTGTTCCTCATTAGGAGGACACCCTTAGCCCTGATGGTCTGTGCACCATTCTGGTTTAGTATATAAACCCCAGAGTACTAGCTAGGAGCCTTAAGCTAGTTCTATGCCTGTATCACTGCACTTGTCACTGCCCTCAGGTGGGCCTTGCAATCCTACTCGCTTTACTGGTGTACTGGTGTTCAGATGTCAAGACCTCATCCCTCTTGACCTGCGCGAACATTTCAAGCACTCCTCACTCTACTTAGCATCGAGCTTGTCGTAGGTCACACCTTAGCTGGTCATCGGCCTTACTCTTGTGTACAGGACACACACTCCGCTGGGCCTCTCGCTCACAGTGCACAAGGTTCACCTTTGGCTCACTATTGATCCGACCTCTCCTCAACTAGTATTTATTCCACCTGGGCATGTGCTCGCAGTAAGCATAACAGTTACAGAGGGGGGCTACCATGCACTACATACCAAGGGTGGCCTTGATTGCCACTAAGTCCGCCATCTGTGTCACCATCTCAGCCCCCAAATCTGCCATTGCCACTTCAGCCACCTTGATCTTGCCTTGAGTCTGGAGGATCTTGCTCTTGAGGCACTTGACAGCCCTGACACCCACGTTGGTAACAGAAGTACTCACCCTGCCCTGCAAGGTCTTCTTTGGGGTCACCTCTTTGTCCTCCTCCTCAGAGTCATCAATGTTGATTATCTCCAGAGTTGGCTGGTGGCAATCCGAGTGCTATGGACTATCTGGGCCAGTCAGGATTGAATCCAGTCGTGAATCCGGTCCCTTACCCCACATTTTCCCTTTCCCCTTCACATCCATCACACTCCCACCCTCATTGCCCTTGTTTCCCCTCAACCTTTCCAGCGACTTGCTGCACTTCACCTTCAACTTTGTGCACTGCTGACATATCCAGTTCTCTGGTCTGCAGCATGGTTCCTTACATCCAGCACATGCTGTACAGGGTATCTTGTGGGTAACAATCACTGGACTGCAAGTGGTCTTCTTTACTGGCCTTACTTCTTCTTCATCATCATTGTCGTCATCATCCAGAACAATCCATCCTCACTGAGTGCCATCAGTCACTTCAATCCAGATAGCCAAAGACTTACCTTCTAAGGAGGTGGTACCCTGACATAGCTGCACGACCAATTTGAGCCATCCTGGTCTTCACTCAAGGCAGTAGTCAAGTCTGTTGTAGGCAGACCAGACTAACTGGTGCTCTCCTTGCCACCCTTCTTTGACACATCTGGATCATTGATCGCATTGGCACTCCCATCCATTCCCACTGGTTTGTCTGCATCTGGGAGCATTTGAGAGCTCACTTGCATGGCCTGAGCTTGCACTTCACATTCATGTTCCTCAGCCTGATGATGGTGATCCATCACTTCCACCACCCATTGATCAACAGTCGGCTTTAGAGTTTCAATTGCCTCGATGACCCGGTTCTTGATGAGTGCTTCAGCACCATGCTCTTGAGCAGCCTTCAGAGCAGTACAAAGTTCATCCTACAATGCCAAATCAGTGCCCAGATCAAGCATGATCCAATGGCCACACACCAAAATGTCCTTCCACTCCTTCACCCACATTTCCTGCTCCTCTTGAAGGCCCTCCTTATTATCTGGGACAGTCTTGGCCATGGTTGCAGCACACTCATTGACAGCTTTGAGGTTCCTGGCAGCAACAGCCTTCGGACTGTTGTCATCCGAGGGGTGGGCGAAAGCAAGTATGTCAGCCATGAAAGACATGGGTGTGGATGGCAATCAGATGTGGTGGATGGAGAGGAAGAAAAGAGAGGTGAGACTTAGCAATTTGGTCAACGTGTCATATTCAAACTCCGCTTGAACCAGTCACATGACTGAATGGGGACAGTCAGTATCAAAGACCCCAGCAGATGTAGGAGCTGCTTACTCCTTACATTTGTATCATACCATTCCCCTTCATTTCATTTGCAGACAAATCCCATCAAGCATAGTGCCCCATGTCCATCCAATCCATGTCCAATCCATCCAATCTGTATGTATCCAAGTCCTTATTTCTATCCGTCCATACCCAGATTCACTGGACTCATCATATTTCATTTCATTTCTTTCATATAATTATTTCTTGACATATCTCATCATATCCCTGTTGCCTTTGAGTTGGGAGATACATATTTTGGTGGCATTTTTCCTTTTCTTCAACTTAGATATATTGTGGTGTAGGGATCCACATAGTAGAGTCCTGGGAATGCCCAGACTATAAAAACTGTACTTGGGGTTGTTACAGTTTTCCCTGGTTGCCAGACTGGACCCACCAGAACCCCCATTCATTTTCCTTGCTTCTTCACCATTCCCCCTTGACGGACGGGACACGCTTACTACCTGAAGGCCTGGCAGATGCCTTCCACCCTAGGGAGCTATGGAGCTCACCTACACAGTACTCATCACAGGAGTACACCACCAACTTGCCATTGTCCACTAAACAGCCATGCACCCTTGAGGAGGGACACTTGTCAACCCTAGACCCTCCTCTCGTTACACAACTTCCCCCCGATGCCTAGATCTGGGGCATGACTCACAATGACTCCCCCTGAGTCCTGGTTGCTATAGGCAACCCTTAGATTGCTGCATGGATGGTAGTATTCCCATGATGGCTAGGATATGTCCCTGACCCACTGTTGCTATGCTCACTGATCCTCGTATACCCAAACAGTGGATCTTACTACAATAGTATTTCCTTTTGCTGTGGAGCACCATTCTTGACCCTCTGTCCAGCTGTGTATGCCTGATGGACTCGTCTTGCCATCTAGGGCATGTGTCAGACTAGGTTCATGTTTCACCTAGTCTTCCTCTTTGATCCCATTGATCCTTCGCGATCCACTTCCACTTTTCCTGACAGCGGGATCCCATTCAGCCCTGATGGTCTTACACCATTCAGGTATAACCCTTTGCCCCCTTCCTGATGTGGGAAGGCCATTGTTCCTTCATTAGGAGGATACCCTTAGCCCAGATGGTCTGTGCACCATTCTGGTATAGTATAAAGACCCAGAGTACTAGCTAGAGATCGCTAAGCTAGTTCTATGCCTGTACTACTGCAACACTCACTGTCCTTAGGTGGACCCCTGCAATACTACTCGCTTCACTGGTGTACTGGTGCTAGGATGTCAAGACTTTGTCCCTCTTGACCTCGCTCACATTTCAAGCATTCCTTGCTTGCCTCTTTGAGTTGAGCTTGTTGTAGGTCACACCTTAGTTGGTCGTCGGCCTCACATTGTGTACAGGACACACACTCCGCTGGGCCTCTCGCTCACAGTGCACAAGGTTTGCCTTCTGACTACTATTGATCCAACCTCCTCTCGACTCGCGTTTATTCCACCTGGGCACATGCTCGCAGTAAGCGTAACAGGGGTAAATCCCAATATCATCTCTCTTTCCTTTGTATCATTTTCATGTCCCTTGTTGTCCCTTGTCATTCCTTGTCATCAACCTCATCTTTCAATGTATCTGGTCCTCGTCCTTGACTGGACTTTCTATCCACTTCATCCCTGTCCAGATTCATGTTCTATGCTAGGTTGCATCTAGCCAAGTGTCCTTTACCACTCGACCTTACCCAGAACTCCTTGGGATGAGTCCTCACTTGCCCACCTTTCACCTAGGACCAATCTGGATCAATACACTGGACTTACCAACCCTCCACCAGTATGGCTACTTTCACCTGTAGGTTCATTAATGGATGTGCCACCTGTCAGGCCAATAAGGTCCTGACACATCCTACCATCCTGGCCCTATCACCAATCCCTTCTGTTGCAATCCACCCCTTCCAACAACTGTCCATTGACCTCATCACTGCCCTTCCAATGAGCACCAGATTTGACTCTGTCATGGTCGTGGTCGACCATGGGCTTAGTAAGGGGGTCATTTTCCATCCCTGCACTAAAAGCATTGACACAGCAGGAATTGCACAGCTCTTTTTCCACTCTGTTTTCAAGCAATTCAGACTCTACGACAAATTGATATTGGATAGAGGACCACAGTTTGTGTCTGCCTTCACTCTAGAGCTCACTTGCCTTCTCAACTACGATGTCTCCCTTTCTACCACCTATCATTCCCAAACAGACAGAGAGATGGAATGGGTCAACCAAGAACTTGAGACATACCTTCAGATCTTCTGCGACGGACTTCTGCAGAAATGGTCTGAACATCTTACTGCTGCCAAGTTCCACCATAATTCTGCCTGACACTTGGCAATGAAACAAACCCCATTCTTCCTGATGATGGGCTACAAACCCTGGGCCTACCCACCCTTGGAAAAGACCTTCCTTCCTGCCCTAGAACAGCAACTCACCTCCCTGGAGGAGGGGAGAGACGAGGCTCTGGCAGTGTTACAGTTTTCCCTGGTTGCTGGACCAGACCTACCAGAACCCCCGTTTATTTCTTCATTTCCTCACCATTCCCCCTTGACAGACAGGACACACTCATGCTCTGAAGGCCTGGCAGACGCCTTCCACCCTAGGGAGCTATGGAGCTCACCTATGCAGTACTTGTTGTATTACGCTTACTGTGAGCACATGCCCAGGTGGAATAAACGCAAGTCAGGAGGAGGTTGGATCAATAGTGAGTTGAAGGCAAACCTTGTGCACTGCGAGCAGAAGGCCCAGTGAAGTGCACGTCCTGTACACAAAGTGAGGCCAATGACCAGCTAAGGTGTGACCTATGACAAGCTCAACTCTAGTGAGAGCGAGGCGGCTTGGAATGCAAGCAAGGCCAAGAGGGACAAGGTCTTGACATCTGAGCACCAGTACACCAGTGAAGTGAGTAAGATTGCAAGGCCCATCTGAGGGCAGTGACAAGTGCAGTGATACAGGCGTAGAACTAGCTTAAGGCTCCTAGCTAGTACTCTGGGGTTTATATACTAAACCAGAATGGTGCACAGACCATCTAGGCTAAGGGTGTCCTCCTAAAGAGGAACAAAGGCCTTCCCACATCAGGAAGGGAACAAAGGGCAATACCTGAATGGTAAGATGACCATCAGGGTTAACGGGATCCCGCTGTCAAGAAGAGTGGAAGAGGATCGCAGAGGATCAACGGGATCAAAAGGGAATGCTAGGTGAAACATCTACCTAGCCTAACACATGCCCTAGATGGCAAGACGAGTCCATTGGGCATACACGGCTGGATGGAGGGTCAAGAGTGGTGCTCCACAGCAAGAGGGAATACTATCGTATTAGGATCCACTGTCTGGGTATATGAGGATCAGCGAGTATGGCATCAGCGGATCAGGAAATGTATCCTAGCCATGACAGAAATGCTCCCATCCATCAGGCAGTCTAGGGTTGCTTATAGCAACCAGGACTCATAGTGAGTCGTCGTGAGTCATGCCCCGGATCTAGGCATCAGGGGTGGCATCATGTTGTGAGGGCTAGGGTCCATGGTTACCCCTAGGGTTAAGGGTCGAAGGTTACCCCTCAAGGGCATTGCGAGGCTGAGGGTCCAGGGTTACCCCTCAGGGGCCATAAGGGGACAATGGCAGGTCAGTGGTGTACTCCAGGATAAGTACTGCATGAGTGAGCTTACAAGCTCCTCAGGGCAGAAGGTATCTGCCAGGCCTTCAAGAAGTGGGCATGTCCCATCTGTCAAAGGCAAATGGTGAAGAATGAAGAAAATGAACAGAGGTTCTGGTGAGTCCGGTCTGGCAACCAAGGAAAACTGTAACATGTTGGAGGAGTACACCACCGACTTGCCGTTGTCCACTAACAGCCACAAGTTATCCCTAGGGATCTTTGCCCACAGATCACCTAGCCAGATCCACCCTTGAGGAGGGACACCCATCAATCCTAGATCCTCCTCCTCTCGTTACATGACCACTCCCGATGCCTAGATCTGGAGTATGACTTGCCATGACCTTGGTTGCTATATGCAACCCATAGACTGCTGAATGGATGAGAGTATTCCTGTTGCAACTAGGATATGTTTCCTGATCCACTGTCACTACACTCACTGATCCTTGTACACCCAGACAGCAGATCCTATTACTATAGCTTTCCCCCTTGCTGTGGAGCACCATTCTTGACCCTCTGTCCAGCCATGTATGCCTGATGGACCATCTTGCCATCTAGGGCATGTTGATCCTCTTCTGCTCTTCCTGACAGCAGGATCCCATTTAGCCCTTTGTCCTCTTCCTGATGTGGGAAGACCCTTGCTCCTCTTTAGGAGGACACCCTTAGCTCAGATGGTCTGTGCACCATTTTGGTATAGTATAAAGACCCAGAGTACTAGCTAGAGATCACTAAGCTAGTTCTATGCCTGTAGACACGGGTTAACACCTGTACCACTGCAATCCCCTGCACTTCAGTGTGCCCTTGCAATCTACTTGCTTTACTGGTGTACTGGTGCTAGGACGACAAGACCTTGTCCCTCTTGACCTTCGCTAGCATTCCAAGCACTCCTTGCTCATCTTAAGAGTCAAGCTCATCATAGGTCACACCTTAGCTGGTCATCGGCCTTACCTTTGTGTACAGGATGTGCACTCCGCTGGGCCTCTCACTCATAGTGCACAAGGATAGCCTTTGGCCTACTATTGATCTGACCTCCTCTCAACCCATGCCTATTCTGCCAGGGCACGTGCTTGCAGTAAGCGTAACAGGCAGCTCATGATAAGGTGCAACAATACAAGGCAGAATGGATCTACTCCAAGTTCATTCCTTGGAAGAACAGACAAAAAGTCTGGTTGGACTCTCACAATCTGAACCTGCGCTACCCAATGTGCAAACTTGCCCCTCAAAGGGAAGGACCCTTTGAGATTATACAAGTACTCTTCCTGATCTCCTACTGCCTCAAACTCCCTCCTACATGGAAGATTCACGACATATTTCATGCCTCCCTGCTTTCTCCATACAAAGAGACTGAGGAACACAGCCCGAACTTCCACCCTGAACCACCCAATCTAATCAATGGTGAAGAGAAGTGGGAAGTAGAGAACATCTTGGCACACCAAGGGTCACCCACCTGATGGTCATATCTGGTCAAATGGAAGGGCTATTCCACAGCTGAAAACACCTGGGAATTGACATGCAATTTGTGCCATTTGGCAGAACTCATTCAAAACTACTGGAACCGATTGGCAGATAAGAACTAGTTCCGAGCAGGAGAACTACTGGGGAAAGCTATAAGGTGCACTGTCTGGTGGCAGGCCTCCCCCATCCCTTGACATCTTACTATGACCACTATCCACAACTTCGCCTCTCTGACCCTGTCTTGCAATGACCTGCCAAACATCCTGCCTGTCCAACTCCATCAGTTCCCAGCAGAATACTGATGGTATGCCATTACTGCGATTCTCACTAACCCCCTCACCCATTGATTGCTGTGGAATGATGCTGCCTTCATGGCAGATCAATCTCTCATGGCCTTTGCCTCTGTTGCCCAATCCCTCAATATCACCCTTAGAGTCCAAGAAGGATCTATGGGGAATTCCATTAAGCCCAACCCCCTTCATGTACTTGTTTGAACCACCCTTGCTGATGCTCAGCGAACCTTGTCAGACCACCTCCTGTCCAGAGGAATCATCCAAGCCCTTAACAGGATCAATCCCATCCTCTGCAGACACATGCTCCATCCTCTTGTATGATCCCTACCCCACCAATACCAAAAGTTCTATCTTGATGATGCCACCTCCCCCTGGGACGATCCCTTCCATTCCTGGAAGGGGAGCTCTGATGAGCTCAACCCTCTCCCCACCAGACCTGCCCATGATCCTGTTGTGGCATCCCAGACCACACCACCCACACATAGCCCTTCCCCCATTCCTGTGCCACCCCCTCAAGACTCTGGAAAATGAGGGGGAGACTCTAGGGAGTCTACTCTGGGAGTTTGCCCCAGAGCTGATGTTGAGAATCCCTTCGCTGATGGGGGAGTGGTGGATAGGTTCCTTGCCACTATCCCCCTTGTTAACCACCCTGCTTCCATGCCCATTCCTGCTGCCTGAAAGAGAAAAACCAACAAGGGACAAGCTCATGTCCTTGGTGGGCTTATCCCTTCGGATGTCAAGGGAAAGTGAGTGGTTAAAGGCAACTCCCTGGCTATGGCGACACCCTTGTGACCCACAGTCAGATCCAAGGCCAATCCTATTGTCATTGATATGCCATCCCTGACTCCATCCCTCTCCCCATACCACCACCTTCAATGTTTCATATACAACAGCAAGAACCATCTACAGCCCAACTGTCCCTAATATACCTGCCTGATATGCCAGAAGCTGGCACCCAGTCATGCACAGAAAGACTGCCCATTCTAGACCTGCCTCTTATGCAGGCATCAGGGACATTGTGAGGAGTTCTGTTGGGAGAGGCCATTGATCAACAATACCTACAACCTCACAGATTATGAGACCAATGATGGGGATTGCTGAAGCACCAGAGGAGGGGGACTAGAGGGGTTAGATGAAGGTGGGACTTCATCCCATAGGGAGGGGCTAATGTTATGGTTTTCCTGATACCATTTATTTTTCTTCATCTTCATTTGGACTTATCTTCTCCTCATAATGAGACACCTGGTCTCATCCAATGTTTCCCTGATCTATCCCAATCACAATATTGTATGACCACATGTTGCTACAGACATGTAGGATCACCTTAGTAGTGCTTCACTTGTTGCTCTGCTGATCCCCTTCTTTCTGCTCTTCCTGACAGCAGAGCTCCATTGATCCTTAGACTTCCCATCGTCGCTAGTGATACCCTTGTTTTCCTGATGGTCTGTGCACTGTCCCACATCATATATAAGCCATGCATGTACAGTAGAAACCCCCAAGTTAGTTCTATGCAATTCACTGTATTGTAACTCGTCTCCTCTCGACAGAACTCTCCCTTTGCTCATTCCAGGCAAAGGCTTGACTTGCCTTGACCATATCCAAGTGGAACTGGGACCACTCACCTTTCCAATAGGCTCTTATAAGAGTGCAGAAGGCAGCGCCAGCTTATGTGTGCCCAAGCTGTTGCCTTATCAAATGGACATCCTTGTACTCAGCATCCTGCTTCTGTTGTTCTCCCTTGCTTCCACTTTTACCTATTACTTCACCCTCCATTGACTCTACATTCCAAGAGACAACCCAACATGGTAAGTGTAACAGTGATCCTCTTCCACTCTTCCTAACAGCAGGATCCCATTTGACCCTTCATCTCCTTCCTGATGTGGGAGGCCTTTGTTCCTCTCTAGGAGGACACCCTTAGCCCAGATGGTCTGTGCACCATTCAGGTATAGTATATAAACCCCAGAGTACTAGCTAGGAGCCTTAAGCTAGTTCTACACCTGTATCACTGCAATTCCCTGCACTTCAGTGTGCCCTTGCAATCTACTCACTTTACTGGTGTACTGGTGCTAGGACATCAAGACTTTGTCCCTCTTGACCTCTCACTAGCATTTCAAGCACTCCTTACTCACCTTAGGAGTCAAGCTCATCATAGGTCACACCTTAGCTGGTTGTAGGCCTTACTTTTGTGTAAAGGACACACACTATGCTGGGCCTCTTGCTCACAGTGCACAAGGATATCCTTCAGCTACTATTGATCTGACCTCCTCTTGACTCACACCTATTTCACCAGGGTACATGCTCACAGTAAGTGTAACATTGTATCTTTCATCTTTGCCTTTGAACAATGATCCCTTATTATTTGGATCGTTTGAAGGTTTATCTTCTCCTCTATTCCTTGGATGATCCTGTATTATTCCAAATGAAGAATTTTGCCCTCCACCTTCTCCATATAGATGTCACATGATATTGGAGTTTTAACCAATAGATACATATGTGGGCCTATTGGCCATATTTGGGACAAGTCCCCCTGGTCAATCTAATTGCTTAGGTCTAGTGTTTTAAAGTCTGGTCTAGTCTGGTTTTCTGCCCAAAAATGGTGCAACCAGACCAGTTGCAACTGTTGTGTGAAAAACCAGTTCATGACCAGTCTTCCCATGTGAATATTGCTTAGATATGGTAGAGTCTAATTTAGCCAATAACCTTGATTTTCTATTGGTCCAATATTCATGTAAATTGGTCCACATCCAGCCAAGATATGATCATTTATTACATAGGAGGTATAAGAGGATCTGTATGTATCTAGCTCAAATAAAATTGTAAAAATATACAGTGAGCAACAAAACTGTTCCAATAACTAACCCTAATGCAGTGCGCGAAGCACACTGCAAACACACATGGGAATTCCGCTTAGCTTTGGTGGAGCCAAATAGAGTACATTCCCTTAGCTACAAATCGACCCCTGGATGATGTAATTCGGCCCAGTGGCTGTGGGGATATGACCATTTTAAGTCACTCATGTCATTGGAACAGTTTTGTTGCTGGTATAGGGGTATTGCAAATTAGTATGAAGTGTATCCTCCTTTGGCCTTGATAACCTCCTGA
>JBBPTB010001081.1:0-11079 GCA_038093875.1 Boletus tylopilopsis
ACCACGGCATCGACCACGGCATCCACAGCGACCATTACTTCTGCTACTTTGACGTCAACTTCTACTTATACATCCACTTCCACCACAACTTCTACATCTACATCTGCGACACCTTATCCTTACTCCGCTTCTTCAACGCTCCCGACTGGCGCGATCATTGGTATCATAGTTGGTGCCATCGCGGGCTTTATTCTTTTGCTCCTCACCCTCATCTGTGTCGTTCGCTATCGTGCGCGAAGGCTTGGCAACCCACCCCACCAAACGCCAATTTGGACCCATTGGGAGGTTGTTGGCCCTTCAGCCTCTAACCCCGACGATGAGAGACCCGCTGGTGTTGGTTCTCCGCGAGACAGCGGCGAAGAAGCTGACTCATTCCTACGACGAAGTCGGAGTGCTATCAACAGATCTGGACAGGCCGGTCCAAGTGTCCGCCACGTCGCTTCTCTCCCACCCGGCGCTGCGCCTCCGCAAATCGTAGGAAGTACTGGTTCAGGCGATTCAGGTCATACGAGTTCATCGGCTGTTACCGATTACGGCGTCTTACTACCTGGTGGTGGACCTATTGGCCAGGCTTATCGTGATGATTCTCCATTTCCAGCACGAGCAAGTAGCGAGATGACTGGATACATTATCCCCCCTGGCGAACTCATGAAGATTGATGACGACGACGAACCTTTAGAGCCACCGCGAATGTATGGTGTTCAACGTTCCAGCGATCCATCGCTTCCTGAAACCTTTGCACCCCTCCTTCCCCCGCCTCCTCTTGATATCGATCGGCTATCCTCACGCAATCCTTCCTTGAAGGATAAAGAGAAATCCCTTCGCAGTGTGTCCTACCCCGCCAGTGACTTGGAAGACCCTAAGGTATACACTGCGCGTCGCGTCAAAGTCAAGGAGCTCGGTCCACGATCCCCCACTGACGAGGCAATCTCTTATTCGGATAACAGTCCCGTCCCCGGACCTAGTAGCTGGAGGGATAGTCTCGGGCTTGCCTCGATCTCGAGGCTGAGGAGGAGTTGGTTTGGGGGCTCATCTTCACGGAATACCTCTTCCAAATCGTCTAACGGCCGTGTACGCGGCGAGGACGTGGATGTCAATCAATCACTCTTGGGCGCACCGCGTGTTCGATCTCGAGTTGGTCTGGGACTTGCTATCGATGGTGAACGCCCACTGTCCGCCGTAAGCGCTAGGAGTGCTGTGTCTGGTAACACAGTGTATCATGATGCCCTGTCCCGCATCGGTACCCCAGTTTCTATTCCTTCCCGTGCAATGACACCTGCAAACGGACGTGGTCCAGGCTCTGCGAACGACCCTGTTCCTCCTTTACCAACTGGAGCACCTCCTGCCTATGCTGTCAATGATCCGTACGATTCCCTTGGGAGCCGCGGAAGTTTCCCTCATTCCCAGGGGATGGATGTCCTGGACCTTCCTGTTCCACAACCCGCCTCTTCATTCAGTGCTTCTGGAGGCTCTTCCGCGGCCACAAGGGATGTAGCCACTCCTCCAGGACTAGGTAGCACGAACGTGCGGGCCTGGCGCGAGTCGCTTTCCGTTATCACTGGATCTTCCGACAATCCAAGTGTCACGATCGATGTGCTCGATGCTGATCCTCCAGCAGCGGGAGAAGGGTGGAGATCGATGACCGGTCTATTCGGTTCCGGCACGGATGAACCTAGAGCTGAAACGGGCGAGCACCGGGCGACATTTGGTACAGTGAGTTTACTCTAAAGTGCGGCATCTAACTGATTGCTGAGCTACATGCTCAACAGCCTCAGATAATTCACCAGCATCACCCACTGCTCTCTGACCAGGGCTCACTGCATTCAACGAATTCTCACCTAAGCCCATATTCACGCTCCTCTGATTCTGCACCAATCTCCTCCAGACAATCCCATGTTCTTTCTGGTTCCAACTCCTCCCGTCCGTCTGCCAATTCTCGCGTACAGACTGTCAGCTCGGGTTCCGTGCGTTCAGGTTCCCTCTCTTCGTTTGGCCGCCGTCAAACAGGTCCAGTCTCGCCTTCTGTCTCAGCCTTTGGAGTGACGGTCGAATCGGGTCGACTTTCTGCTTTGGAAGAGCTCCCTTCACCAGTCTCTGAAGGACCGAATCGTGTGTCAGTATTGGGTCCTATGCCATCGTTTGCGCCATCTACGATAGCACCCACGATTCGGAGTGTCGGTGCAACCACCACCTCGGACGATACAGATGTGACGCGCATGACGGGGACAACGGTGACGGTTGGTACGGAGCCAATGTTGTTGAACAAGGACAGTCAGGAGGACGATCTGTCCACGTTCCGGTTGGGTGCGTTTGACTTTGAGGGGCTGAGAATATGAATGAATAGAGGAGTCCATTTTGATTTTCTTGCATTGTTTTCGTTTTCTTTGCATTGAACGTTTTTTTCTTTTTTTACGCAACACATCTTGCTCGGCGTTACCTCATCCCTCATCACGTTTGCGATACCTTTTCCCCCCCATCCTCCCTCGATCATGTCACATAGCTGTCAAGCTTACGCATTTTGCTCCGTACGAACTGACGATTCTACATCCCGACGCGATACCTTTTCTCTCCACACCCTCCCCGAAGTTGTATAATGTTGTTCTGCTGAAAAAGTCTGAGAAATATGTATATGCATGCAACGATACTTATGCTTTTTTTTACCATGACGTTTTAGCAAGTCTCAAGGTGACCGAGCCCTGCAGGCCCTCTGAGAAAATGTATGCCATCTCCGTAAGTGGCAAGGACTCCTCGGCAAGTCCCGGGCCAATCGGACTCGGAGCGGTCTTTGAGTCGACGACTATAGTACGGCAACGACTCGGCGGAGTAGTACAAGCCTTTATTGAGAAGAGAATGGTTCTGACGGCAGGTACGTCCATGTCGCCGTCGCCGTTCGCCTAGGCGACTACTTGATGCATATACTAAGGTGGACGATCATATATTTTTTATCCCCGGGGTGCTTTTTCCGACTCGGACACGGTGAGCTGCAGATGTCACCGTGGCGTAAGTATGCAGGTTGCAAGATCGCCCCTGCACTTTCCAAACTGAACCTTGCCGAGGTATGTACATTTTGCATCGATCTTTGAACTTGAACTCACCGTTGCCAAAGACCAGTATAGCTTTTAGCCTGTACTAGTCCCAGCTAGCTGGCGAGCCTTCGGCGGGATGACTATGTTGGCATGTACGTCCGTTCTTGCTTGATAGTGCTAGTGAAACCAAAGCCATTCCAGCAAAGTACCCTTCCTCTCGCGCTCGTGCACGACGCGGCCCGAATCCCACTCTTGTGAGTGCTTACGTTTCCAAGAGAAGTATCATGCTTGGTTCTGAAGGTTTGGACCCGTCTCGTCTTGTTTATCCTCGCTCTTCTTTCTCGTACGTGCCAGACCACGAACGCTAGCTGACACGTTCGTAAGTTTCGCTGTGTCGCCCTCCTCGGCTTTCTGTGCGTTCATCGCCATACAGGCTTTGTGCTGATTCCCAAGTCTTTTTTTTTTTCGGTCTGTCTAGAATATTCGTTCTCCGTAAGTTCATAAACCTGAAGCTCGCGGTAGATGACACTGACCCCAATGCATTCAAAAGCCGGAAGCGCCTGGTCCTGCAAAGGTAATTCAAGGTTTCACATTGACGGAGTCGATGATTACGGCTGTGAGTGTCTGGTTGCGTCGCTCCTTCTTTCCTGGAGATGTCGTATTAAAGCTGGCTACTGGTCATAGGGTCATTCTTCCTCTGTCTGCCCAGTAGTCATGACTTAACAAACCCATGTTTCCTGTCGAGCAAATTGCGTACGGGCATCATGACAGGCTCAGGCCGGCGACTCATACCCAATAAGCACCTTGGATTCTCTGCCCATGCCCATTGCTGGCCCTCCCCACGTGCGGGCACTGTATGCGCAGTATGTCCAACGTGGACGGGGAAACAAGCTCGACTCCGGGTTGGGCTCATCCGCGCTTTCTCATCTTGGGGTCAACTCGGAGATCGTGTTTACGTATGGCGGGCGAACGGCGCATATAGACCAGATACTGGTGAATGTGTCGCCGTACAGAGAGAATGTAGAATGTGGCACAGTATTGAAATTGGAGGTCGAGCGTCGGACGACGGCAAAGCTACCGCAGACTGGGGGTCTTTGGGACTTTCAGGATGCTGAGTGGACACCGACAGGCGAGAAAGATCTGCTCCACAAAGCTGTCCAGTTCGCATCTGGTTATGAATATGTCGGAGAACGTTCAGAAACACCCTAGGTTAACAGAGACCACCCTATATGCACCTTGTTTCGCATGCACGCACCTCTTGGATGCGGAGATAGCTGTATTTCGCTTGGTGAAACGACGTTCAAGGCAGACAGGTCCATGCTTGAGCGCATACATTGAGGTCCGAGGTCGCTCCATGAACAAAACATTGGAGACACGCCCGGGCCTTTTTCGCTTTCGGGTAAACACCGCAGGACGACACAGAGCGCGTTGAACGTACGCGCTGCAAGGTTTGATCAAAACGTTGGCGATTCCGAGCTTCAAAGCTTCACGAATGAATAATGCATTCACGGGTACATACAATGGATAGACAAGCAGGTGCCCGTACTGCGTCGTAGTACCAGCAGTCAACAGCCGTGCTAGGATGTGGACTGTTGGGCTACGACACGGGGCGGGCATCGATGTCGACGGACAAGAAGTAACAGGGGCTAATTCGCCTTTATAAACCCCCGACGTTGTGTGGCTTTGTTTGTGAGAGGTGGCGGTGCCAATACGGCGCGCTCAACTTTGACCCAACTCGTCAGTGTGTCATTGGCATATCATTATTTTCGCTTCCTCATGAAGGCTCCCACTACCTGGGGAACTCGGTGCACCTTGAAGCTTGAAGAGCGGGGCGTATGACCGTGGCACTGAGTGAAGGTAACATTTCTCACACTAATGATCATTGTTGCCGTGGCTGATGGGAACGTGACCGTTGAGATGCGCCCCTCGTTTTCCCTATCGTTCGCTTCCCTTCGAGGTCTCGGGGATGGGTCTGGCTCAAACTCGGGCAAGTGATGTAGCCGAGGGCCGAGTCATTACCCATCATGATTCCCGCTCTCTAGCCAGGATACAGGGCTTCATAGTGACATTGAAGCGTGCTAATAGGCAAGTTACACGGTCGCACAACCCGCGTAACTTGAGTAACACCCGACCATGGTAGCTCCGTCAAACTGCTGCGCTTTCTAGCCAAATCGACGAACTTATCATCCTCAATTCGTGGCGAAACTGATAAACCGAATATCTTCCATTCTCGACAAAAGCCGATTAAAAGGCGCCGTTGTCAATTTGAATTTTCCCAGCTGGTAGAGCAAGAAAAATTTTGTTCGCTTACCATCCATACTGACATTTGCCGGACCCGAACGTCAAGACTGGTATAAATCCGTTATTGATTGCCAGGGAATACTATCCTCACGACGAGAATGGAACGGTCCACTCCAGCTACCCATCTTGTGGCACTCGTTGCAATCTCGTTTGTGTCAGTGAACATGATTGTTCGCCTCGTTCGGAACCGTATCGAGAGGAAGGGATGTCCTCTTCCTCCTGGTCCAACCCCCTTACCACTCTTGGGAAATGTCTTATCCATCGATACTGGGGAACCGTTCAAGAGTTATACAGAATGGCGACAAAAATATGGTGAGTTTAGTAGCTTTTATTCCAGAGAATGCCTGATTTTGACCAAACCTAGGTGACATAATGTATATTCGACTTTTGGATGTGGATGTGGTGGTCTTGAACTCACCCTCTGTCGCAACGGATCTGTTCGAAAAACGGTCGCAGATATACTCAGATCGTCCTTTCATAGCGACAATTAGTCCGTGAGTAATGTGCTCCGTTGTTGACCACACTGAGCCTCATGTTTGTTTTTCTAGTTATGGTCATGATTCCAATTTCGCTTTCGCGAAACATGGCGACCATTGGAGGTTATGCCGGAGAATTTTTCATCAGACGTTCCGTGCCCAGGCCACTACCACCTTCCACCCAATCCAACTTTCCAAAGCCCGCCAGATGATCTCGAACATGATGGATGCCCCCAGTGACTACACCTCCCACTACTCGACGTAAGCGCATTCGCCTCACTGTCTCTGGGTATTTATTAAATTCTGTAGGTTTGCTGCTGCGATCTCAATGTGTTCCGTATACGACTACGATCCAAGTCCTCAGGATGATCCGATGGTATCAATTATCGACAATTTCATCCGAAGTTCAATCATGGCGGTAATGCCAGAGAGAGCAGTTCTTCTCAAGTTTTTCCCGTTTTGTAAGCACACCTGAGCCAATTTGAATTCGCGTGACTTTTTTTTTTGCAAGTGTTATACATGCCTGACTGGCTCCCTGGGTCTTGGATCAAACGTGAGGCGAAAATTTCCCATGAGTGGGGCATCAAAATGGTTGAGGCACCGTACCAGTATGCCAAGAAACGTATAGTAAGTGTCACCTACCTTGTCTGCCGAAGGTAGAAATGAGTCGTACTGCTTCAGCAATCCAAGGCAGACATTAATCCCTCGATGGTGTCAAAACACATCGCTCTTATGGAGAAGTTGGACGATCCGCACCGTGCGGAATATGAAATGGCACTCAAACATGCCTCATCAACTGCTTTTCTGGGTAGGCTGTCGTGTGAACTGTCAATTCTCACCCTGATCAACGGTCGCAGGTTCCGCGGAAACGGTCTGATGTGCATCCTGGGAATGGAATGCGACACTGACGGTCTCCACAGACAAGCTCAGCACTTCTGACGTTCACGCTTGCAATGGTCAAGAACCCTCGGATCTGGAAACGTGCCCAGGCAGACGTAGACACTGTTGTGGGGACCGATAGATTGCCCGAGTTCGACGACAGATCGTCCTTGCCATACCTTGACGCTATCTTGCGTGAAACACTCAGATGGCAACCAACTGTTCCTCTTGGTGCGACCATTCATTTCAAGAAGCAATTACTGATGGTTTTGAAGGCCTTCCACACGCCACTACAGTTAGTGATATCTACAACGGATTCTATATCCCGAAAGGTATTTCCGCGATATTTATGAGATTTAGTCACAATAACATTGCTTTGCAAGGCGCAACTATCTTCGGCAACGTTTGGTATGCACCGGATGTCGTTCTGGCTGGTTCGCCATACATGTTTATAATCGTTTCAGGGCAATGTCTCGCGATGAAACTCGATACCCCAATCCGGAGCAGTTCATCCCTGAGCGGTTCTTAGACGCGAGTGGGATGTTGACTGACGACATACCAGACTTCGTTTTTGGATTCGGAAGGAGGAAATGTCCGGGTAAGCCAGACACTAGTCTGCCATTCTTGCCCATACTCATCATCTTCAGGTCGACACACCGCTGACGCATCCATCTGGATTGCCATGGCGACGATGCTAGCAACGCTGGAGTTCGGTCTTGCCAAGGACGCGGACGGAAAGGATATCGCGTTTGAAGCGAAATATATAAGCGGGGTAGCTCGGTGGGTTGCGCACATTGAACCTCGACCTCGATCATGACTCCAGAGTCCCTTCTAGCCATCCGTCGACTTTCCCTTGTCGTATCACTCCCCGGTCTCACATTACAAAAGCATCTTTGGAGCACCTTGTCACCAAGTGAAGCGGTCTTTTTTTTCCGTTGCCAATGTTACAGCAGATCCGTCCAAGTCCACCTCTTTTTATGATATCTGTTGATTCGATTCAAGTCTGCTGCGTGTCGGGGTCATTTGGAATCCATCGATGTCACATTCACGACAAGTATACTATGTGTTACGTTCAACATAGCATACACGTTGAGCCTGTTTCCACGATGGATATCCATCTATCATCATGCGGGATATACTCCAATACCGCGAACGGCGATGACACTCAATCATATCCATCGTAGAGCATTGCTGTGCGAGGGTTATGTGAGGGAGGAGTGCTCTGCAATCACCATGATAAATACCACGAACACCACGTCGTCACCACGCAAGCTTTGTGCTGATTTCTAACTCTTTTTTCCCGTTCATCAAAACGCTCGTTCTCCGGTAAAGGCTGACACTGGCCCAATGCACCGAAAGCGGGAAGCTTCTTCGTAGTATGTGGTCCTGCAAAGGCAATTCAAGATTTTACATCATGTGGTTCACTCAATGACACTCACCGTCATTCCTTCTCTCCCAGAAATGTTCTATCATAGCCAGCTACTAGTTGTAAGCTCATTTATCTGGTGCTTCCGTCTGCTCAGTGGCGACTTAACAAATCCATGAACCTCCTTATGGTAGATGGCGTACCTTCTTGCGTAAGTCCTCCATCCCTCTTCTCTGCTCCATTGAACTCTGCTAGACAAGGTGTATAACATCGTTTTTCCGCTCCAGTATTTTGCTGTGGAACATTTTGAGCACATGGTGCATCTGACACGCTCAGGCTGACGAATCATGGTCATAGGTATCTTGGAATCTCTGCCGATACCCAGCGATGCGTCATCAATGTATGCGCCGTCTGTCCCAAGCGGACGGGGGAACAGGTTCGACTCCGGGTTCGGCCCGTCCGCGCTTTCTCATCGTGGGGTCAAATCGGAGATCGTGTTTGCGTATAGCCGACGAACGGTGCGTGTTAAGGACAGCGACAAGATACTGATGGAGAGAGCGCTGCCAGAGTGTCGCCGTACAGTGACAGTGTAGTACAGTATCGAAATCGGAGGTCGAGCGTCGGACGACGGCGAAGCCGCCACCGACTCGGAGCTAGTTGGTAGATGCTGGGGTCGTCGGAGGCCGAAGATCTGTTTCCACAAGGCCGTGCGGTTTGCATCTGGTTATGGATATGTCATCGGAGAGGGTTCAGAAACACCCTGGGTTAATAGAGATCACCCTATATGCGCCTTGATTCGCCTCCTCGCACCTCTTTTATGCGGGGATGGCTGCGTTTTGCTTGGTGAAACGACGTTCAGGGGAGACGGGACCATGCTTGAGCGCATACATTGAGGTCTGAGGTTGTTCCACGAACAAAACATCGGAGACGCGCTGATAAACGCTTTTTTTGCATTCAGGTAAACACGTCGGACAACACGGAGCGCGTTGGACGTACGCGCTGCAAGGTTTGATCAAAACGTTGGCGATTCTGAGCTTCACGATCGAATAAATACCCAATACTGCATTCACGGGTACATATAATCGACGGGCAAGTGGGTACCCGCGCTGCGTCGTAGTTCCAGCAGTCAACAGCCGTGCTAGGATGTGGACTGTTGGGCTACGACACGGGGCGGACATCGATGTTGACGGACAAGAAGTAACAGGGGCTATTTCACCTTTATAAACCCCCGATGTTGTGTGGCTTTGTTTGTGAGAGGTGGTACGCGGCAATTCACACACCGACGTACTTACTGCGGCGACACGGACATCCTGCGCCTCCGCGTGAACAAGAAACACTTGCCCGTATTCCTTCGGCGAAACGAAAAAGATGTGGGCAGACGCAAGCAATACGGAAAATTCATACAATTCTATGATGTTGTCGAACTTGTTTTCCTTGGAAGTACAACGGATCGGTCTGAATACAAGTGAGCTTCTCCCTTGCTAAAACACGGTGTGTTTAGGGACATGACGCTTACCGCCGCCCGAACAGCTCCATCATCTTCTTACGTTTGATATTCTCCCAATCTATCCTTTTGATCGCACTTGACCAATACGTGTAAGAGCTATTGGTGGACGAGTACGGCAGGCCATAGGCTTGTAGCCGCTCCAACGCGTGCTGGAGTTGCGCCTCGGAGATAATCCTAACCTGGACTTGACTGACGAGTGAGGTATGCATATTTTCCATTGTTGGAGAACTTGTATCGTATCGCTGATTGGATCAGAGGAAACGTTGGACCTTCGTATCTCGTGCGTGCCGGACCACGAATGCTCTACGCCATCACGACACCGCGGAGCTAGCCAATGTGTTCTTAGGTCCTGCGTCGGTCCACCTCCTTGGCTTGCCGTGCGTTCATCGTCACGCAAACCTTGTGCTGACGTCTGACTCTTTTTTGGTCCATCAGAATCCCTTTCTTCGCAAGTTCAGCACCTGAAACCCGTAGTCGATGACGTTGACCGAATGGATCGGAACTTTGAAGCTGGAAGCTCCTTCGTATTTAATCCCGCAAAGGTAATTCAAGATTTTAGACTATGCGGCGGGCTCGATGACACTCATTGCCTACAGCCGCGAATGTTTGTTTGAGCTGTTTCCTTCTTTCCCGACAGTCTTTATATAAATATGAAAGCCCAGTGCTAGTTGTAGGTTCTTCCGTCTGTTCAATGCTTATCTACTTCCAAGATGACGTATTTGCGGTGCTCAATCTATGGACAATATTCATGTTTACCTGTGCAACCAGTCGTAAGTGGCCATTGCTATCTCGCCCCGAAACAGAGAAGAGACATCTCACGCTCGTAGGGGACATGACCCTACGCTTGTACGCGATGTATAATTGCTTGAGGTTAATTCTCGGCATTCTTCTCATCTCGCACGCCGTGGAGGCTGTGCTGTTCGCCATCAGTTGCATCCTCTATACACGATTCCACAGAACGTCACGTGTATGTAAAAGCTGGTATGAATCCCGTGCTAACTCGCGTTCGTGGAATGCTGCATATGCATAGTTGGCGTTGTTCAAATTCGGAATTTTCGGTTTGCTCGGTAGTACCCATCTCGTCCAAGTGGAACCAGATTTCTAGTATCAGTCAACTTACGCGTGCTGCAGTGATGTGCATGCTGGTCATCATTTCGTTCACGAGGCAGTCTTTCTACGCGTACAACGCCTCAAAGCAATAATAACTCAATACATTCATGAACCTCCTTGTGATGGAGGGGTGGCCTTTACTTTCTTGCGTATGTCCTCCATTCCTCTTCTTTGCTCCATCGAACCATGCTAGACAAGGGGAATAACATCGTTTTCCGCTGCAGTATTTTGCGCATCTTGGAATCTCTGCCCATACTCACGCTGACTCTGTGACCGTCCGCAACATGCGGGCGCTGTGTGCGCTGTATGTTCAAAGCGGACGGGGGAATCGGCTCGGCTCTGAGTTTGGCTTGTCCGCGCTTTCTCATCGCGGGGCCAAATCGGAGAGTGCTTACAGAGGGGCATGGAGGGGAC
>JBBPTB010001082.1:0-11069 GCA_038093875.1 Boletus tylopilopsis
TGATGAAGTATTTCGGTGCGAGCGGGCGATATCAGCCGGCTGCTAATCTGTTTGAGAAGCTGGCGGTGAAGGAACCCGAGGTGGCGTCCTTGTTGGCCAAGAGCTATATCGGCATGAGTGCGTTTTTAGGTTTTGTGCGTGCGTAACCGTATTGATATGGGGACAGACGAAGAAGTCAAGGCGGTGCAGATCATGTCGGCCGCGATGAAGTTGACTCCGCATTCCTATACGCTCTTGCACGTTCAGAGCGATTTCTTGCGATCCAAGGGCAAGGCAGCGTGGGCGCTCAAGTTGGCCAGGGAAGCCGTCAACTGTGCGCCGAGCGAGTTTGTGACTTGGGAGAAGCTGACCGAGTTGTACATTGACACCAAGGATTACGAGTCGGTGCGTGCTTCGAGTGGGTGTGGGCGTCGTGGGTGGTGGATGGCTGACCTTGGTTGTCCAGGCACTCCTCACGTTGAATTCGTGTCCCATGTTTACGTACAATGGCAAGGATGCGCATCGACCAATTCAGACGTCGCGCGTGCATCTTCCGTATAAACACCAGATTAGTGATATATTACCCGAAAAACAAAAAACAGAGGACGACGAGGTGCGTGTCTAGTTTTATCGTCGTACTATGTCTCCATCTCAACGTATACGTCTAGGCCGACCCGGCTCTGCTTCGACTGCCGGCACCAGGTCTGCGTGGTACCTGGGCACGCGCCTACTCCCTCCTCACGCGTCTCGTCTCTGAGATTGGCTGGGACGAGCTGCTCAAGACCCGGAGTGCAGTGTTCGTCATGGAGGAGGAATACCGTATGCAAAAGTCGCAAAGCGATCTGCGTCACGCGACGTCGACGTCGAGCGATGTGGTGATCCACGAAGACGGGACGGCCGTGCGCTCGCCGGGGTTGGGTCCGAGTGCGAGCCGCAAAAGCGGAGTGGCGGACGACGATGCATCGACAAAAGGGATGCACAGTCCGCACGAGTCGGGGGAGAGTGCGACCGATGGGGCGTCGACGGGTATTCCGATCATCAAGGTGTCGACCGAGTCGGATATCGAGCGGGAGTTGGCGGCTGCGACGATGGACGACGACGGGACAGTGGAGGACAAGGAGAATGGGGTGACGAGTCCGGCGTTGGAGCGGCCTGTGGTGGCTGCTGCCGTTGCCGCCGAAGATACGTCGGAGACGGCGAGGACAGGCGCGGACGCGTTTTCGTTTACGAACAAGCGGTTGTGCGAGCGGTGGTTGGATAATCTGTTCATGGTTCTTTACGAGGTCTGTCGGGTTCTTTTCGGTGTTATCTGTTGAGGCTGAAAAGATCGATACCTAGGACCTGCGCGTCTGGACCATCTTTCGCGCCGAAGTAGCCCATTTCAAAACACAACACGTAGCGTACCGCAAGACGGGTTTAGAATGGGAGATTCTAGGCGACCTGGCGCTCCGGTTGCATCACAAGGAAGAAGCCAAGGAAGCGTATCAGCGCTGTCTCGAAGGGGTGCGATACGCACAAAAGCCGTGGGCGAAGTTGTTGGAGATGTATGCCGAAGAAGGGGATTTGACGCGGACGTTGCAGAGTGCGATACGGGTGGCTGCGTATCAGCATGCGGATTATACCGAGATGACGGTGGGTTGTCCTTGCCGTTGGCGTGGATGACATTATTTGACGAAGGAACGATGATAGTACCCGACGTTGATTGCAAGGTCGTTTTTCAAGCTGGGTCAGGTGCACGGGCATGGCAAGATTGCGTTTACGTTGCTGAGTATGGGGCTTCCGGATGGGGTGTTGAGGATGATGGATGGGTATTTGGGGTATGGGAAGACGTTCAAGGTGGAGGGGTATGATTTTTGATGTGAGTTGCGTTTCTTTTTTTCTTTTCCTTTCAAGGTAGATGTCATGAAGACTGATGCGGAACGCAACTTGGCCAGTAGATGTGTACTCTACAGATCGCGACGCCCCCGTATCACGTCGTAGTTGTTTTCGATAGCATTCCAACACGAGGTTGATGAGTACTAGTTGTGGTCGAGGATCTGCGACTTGTTCTGAACACGACAGAGATTCTATATCAAGGCCCACCGGGCACCCCCTCGAGCACTACTAAGACAGATTTCTTTCAACTTTCAACTACCATATGTGCTTCAAGGGTGCACTACCATTCTTTGTACTTCCGTGAAACATCGGACAGATAAAATGCTGGACAGTGAGTCTGTGAATCCCTCGCAGTGATCCCGCTTGCCTTGGCTTGGTGTAATGGGTAAAATTGGGTGCAAGGGCGTCCATTACCTAGCCGTGTCGTTGCCGGTGCTTGGTCCAGAAATATGATATATGTACTATCGTCATGATACGACGTGCACGCGCCATGGACGTTTTGTTCTACCATATTGCCCGTGCACTGGCGTCCAATATACGTAGATTCTGGTTTCGTCTGCGATAGGTGAGTTCATGTAAAACCTCGGAAACTCGTCCTTGGACGCAGCGTACAGTACAATGCGCAGAATACACCCAACTTTGAAGGTCCCGTCGCCGACCAAGTCTGAGTGACGATGACGTCTTGATCTACTACTTGCCGGGATCTGTAGCTCTAGTCAGATAATGCACGCCAAGTTGGCAACGCGACCTGTCCGACTCTGAATGGGGTTGAATCTGATACGACATGACTCGGAGGTAGAGAGGGACTCGTTATAGAGAAGTGGGTCGGTGGTTGCACGATCGTACTCACCCTGTGTAGGACTCCTTCGTCTAGAAACTCTTTGTCTTGAACATCTCCTCAGTGGACAAGCGAGTATGTTTGACGAGCAAAATGGTCCAATGTTCTGCCAGTCAGTGAACATTCACAAAATTCGGTGAACGTACTAGATGAACCGAACTTCGACGGGCAGTATGAGGCACTGCCACTATTTATCTTCCCGCTATCAACATCCATCATGTCTGAGTCCGAGTGTACCTCCGACGATTTTGATTCTGTAACGACGAGTCCACCAGCTTCTGTCCACTCTCCTGCCGAATATGCTTTATACCATCAATTTTTTCCCCTCGGTTCCGAATATATTCCCTATGACTGCGAAGTTTCCCCTGCGAACGACCTTTCACTAACTCGTGCAGTGTGCGCCTCTGCCCACGCTTATACCCCACATGTTTCTGGAACCGTAGATGATGCTCGATGGCATCGGATCACAAAGATGCTAGACAACCTGCAAGCCTCCCTTCAATTTGAGCCCTTGGACAAGGATCATATCATCACCCAGTTGTGCGAAATGCAAACAGAAGGTACCCTCACAGTTAGCCATTTAATTCATGCTGATTATCTATAGACATCCTTGCGTTTTTAATTCGTTCTTACGATGCCGCGATTATCCTAACCAAGGGGGAGCACGATACGTTGTTTGAGACATTCGAAGTCGCAAATAATGGAACCGCTTCTGACGAGGCGTCCGAAGTGTCCACAAGGAGTGAAACGGCTGCTGTGACTTTAAGATGCTCATACCCTTGGTCTGCTGTCGAGATTCCAAATGAGGTGTTTGATCATGCAGACTTTCAGCTTCAACTCGCCAGTTTTCTGTCTCTCCCCGATGTATCCAACCCGGATTTCCCACCTTCCGCTTACATCACGGCACTTCTTGCTGGTATCATGCGAGGCATTGGTCGTACCGCCGATGCTCCCCGCATCACCAAACGCGTCCGCGCCAAATTCCAGAAGGGACAAGGTCGTTCATCTCTTTGGCTTCTCATCAGGGTCGCAATCCAGATGTCGGTCGATCGATCTTCCCTTGGACGTACAGTCTACAAACGATTCATGTTATACTCCTTATGCACCCTCGCGATGGACGGAAACAGTGCTGATCTCCCCACCAATTTGCTGCGGGTCATGCCGGACAAAATCTTGCGACGCTTGACCAAGTTGGGGTCCCTTTGCCCTGATTGGCTCTCCGAGATGGCACTCGGGACGTGTGCCCGTCTTCGGGAGATTCTTGATGCCAGGTGGAAGCCATTGCTCCACCGTCCATCCCCATTTCGAAACCCCTCCCAAGATGAACTTGCCAGAGACTCGGAGCTATCACTGCCGAACTGTCGTGAATACATTCACAATGCCCTCACAAACCCTGCCCGTAAACAAGCTGACACTTGCTTCCGTCCCAGTCATCGTCGCCGGGGTACAATTTGGGACTTTTTATCGTCAAACGGGTCCTTTTTCGACGAGGCGTACAAGGCTGACCAAATTGTCGCTCTATATGATGTCCAGCAGGCAGTTGAGCGGGGTATCGACGAGTGGCTAGCCTGCGTGACGAACGTGGGTGATGCATGCACACAGCTTCAGATCTTGATAGCCAGGTGTCTGGAGTCTAGTTCCTGCAGTGCCATATCGGAGGAAGAGTCTATCAATCTTCTGACTGTGATTGAACTTATTGTCACCCTTGACAAGCTAGTCTTGCGAGAGATTCCCATGCTCACCGCCTACTCCCCTGAAATACCACTATGGCTCCTACAACGACTGCTGCTGTGCAAGCCACAGAGCCTCCATCGTCTCTCCTGTATCTACCAGTACCTATCGGCACGTCACTCTCGATCACGTCCAGGGTGGTCTGTATTTTCGAATGACTTTACTGAAGACAGCTTTCCTGTCCGTTATTACGACCAGTCCAGTTATCTTCAGCAACTCAAGCTTCGGATTGAAGAAGACTCAACGAAAAAGGCCGGCCTGCAACTTGAACTTGGAGGCTTTAGTCACACACAAGTTCGTGACGACTACCAAGAGGATCAAACTTGGCGACGTGTGACTGGGAGCGCACAGGTTTTTAGATCACCATTACCTGCCTTGCTATCGCATGCCAAAGTCGTCGTATTTGAGCTGCAACCCCCAGATTGTTTTCGTAGCTGGCGGTCAGCCATTGCCGACCTTCGCGTCCGGATTCTCAAAAGTATCTCTGACTGCGTGTTGCTTATGGATGATCCTGAATTACGGCCATACCAAGGTAGACCATCCTACCAAGCAAAGGTTGATCTCCAACTTGCCTATTATCACCCAATCCCCCGGAAAGCACCAAATGACTGGAGGTTATCCTTTGTCATGGTTTCAAGCGACTCTAACTTGCAGGACCGTTCCAAAACTTGGCATTTGGAGGAAGAGTCAGAGTTTGACGAAAGAGGATACGGGCCTGGACACCGCCATGAAACATTAGAACAATATGCAATTTCAACTTCTCATACCTCCAATGACGTCCTGGCTAATCAAGTGAATTGTCCCCCGGATCTCGCCATCAACGAGTTCATTGCGTTGGGACACTTGCGGAGTGATAGTTCACTCCAATGGCTGAACATCTTGCAGGGACTACATAGGAGAACACTCAATCTCCATCGTCGTGATGTCCATCATCTCCTTTCTCATGCAGCCCTTCAAGTCGGGCCACTTGACCTCAATACAGGGCTGTGGAGCTGGCACCAAGAACTTCAAGATCCATCCTTTTGCAATGCCCTTCTCGATGAGCTCGAGAGCTTTTTTCTAGATGTCGGTGCTCATTCAATTGATGCAATCATCATGAATACCATTTCTCTGTTGCTTGCCCGCGTGCTCTCATCAAGTCCTAGCGATCATATCTCAGACAAAGCCATTGCACTTCTTCGGAGAACCCGCAAAAAGGTCTTCGGGTGGATGCAGGACTTGACGTATGATCTGACATTGGCACCTACAAACGAAGAACGCGTATATCTTTTGCTGAATATGGCAGCTACTTGTCAGAGCACATTTGATGTTGATCCCGCTACCCTCCCTAAGCATTTCGAAACTGCAGAAGATGTCGACGCACTGCTTTCGGGTGCTTTCTTTGTACGAGCACTGGATCAGGAAGGCATGTCTACTAGTAATTCCTGATGCTCACGTTCCCATCAATACTCACCTACAACTTTTCGCCAGCGGACTATAGGAATCCAAGAAAGTTGTTACGGAATCAAAGTCTTTCTCTGTCTCTCAAAGACATATTGAAGGATGTAATCCTCGGAGATCCATCAGACTATGGAGTGGACCTTGCAGTTTCCAAAATTTTTGCAAGCTATCACCCAAGCGCACTCAAATGGGAGCCCCTGCAGAATCCAAATGGTGATTGGCTCGAATGCAAAGCAAAATCACCTCAAAAGGGCTACATTTTTCAAACAGTGCACATTAACTTGCTCAATGTGGAGCTTCGAGTGGACGGTCAACCGCGTGGCAGTTTGCCACGCGAGCTTATGAACCATCCAGATTTTTACAAGATTTTTCACAATGTGTGTACCATACACTATAGTGTCTGACGTCAATGGGATTTTCTAATTATCATTTGTAGCACCGCTTCTTTGTGCAGTCTGATCTTCCGGGAATGGATTTCATGACCCTCAACACGATGTTCAATTACAAGGTATGTTCCGACTACAGGAGATCATTGTAACTATTCACATCCATGAAGGTGTATCTTTCCCTGGAAAATGGGAATTCGGTAATTCGAGTTCAAGGAGCCCAAAAAGACGAAATACTCGAGCTGATTCCTTCAGAAGTGCTGAGGCAGGACCTTCCAGCAGCTCTTGTTGATGGTCACATACATCTGATCAACATATCTTCAAAGATTATTGAGATCCGCCCTCTCAAACAGTTTTGGGAAAATTCTACAGAGGACTGGAGAATTGATTGCGCATCTGGACAATACCGCTTATACAAAGGTTGCGAGACGCTCATAGATATCCACAGCCCAACCTGGGCGATGCTCGCCAGCTGTTTCAAATGCTTTGACAGAAAGACGAGCATCCCAGGATCTTCGAATGACGAGGACTCAATCTTGTTGAATCAGTCCACAGATCTCCTAATTACCACAACTCCCATTAACTCGACCAATTCCCCACCCGAGTCCGAGTCGATGCTACAGTTGTCTGTCACTTGGCCTCACTACGATTTATCATTTTTTGTCAATGGGAATGGAGAACTCGAGTCCCGCGATTTCAAGGACATGGTTTATGACGAAGATCAATGCATTGGTACATTATTGGGGTTCGAGAACCTCCTCGTCTTTCGGCCGAAAACCCACCTTTCAGGGTCTTTGATCCCACAAGCACTGATCCCAAGACGTGTCCTCATACCGGGTGGAACCTTCAAACCATGTGGTAGCCGTGTATTGGTGACGAAATCTCAAAGATATTCTGTTCTCTCCGAGTCCACTAGTCCAGTATATTGGACCTACGATGCGGACACCGAACTGGGTTGTATGACGGGTGATGGCACCTTGCAAAGCACTCAGTTCCTTGCTGAGGCCCATGTCAATACTAGTTATCATCGTCCTGATCCACTGACAGGCAAAACGGGCCTGCAAGAACAACGTTGTCTCTTGCAGTCAGGTACATGTCGGTCAGTCATGATCCATGTTGGCCCAGCTGGTCCTCAAGGTAAGCAACATGTCAAACTTCAGTTCTCCTTACATTCTGCTCATTCAGCCTCTCCAGACGATTGTGTTGACATGGAGTACTCGATGCCAGAGCTGGCCATGGATCTTGCAGACATTGTGTCTACTGCAGCGTCCACAATCTATGTCAACGCGCCCACTATGGATATGGTATTACGCTGGGCGGAGATATGGACTGCCGGCATGCCCCCAGACGTTGAGCTTCAAATTGAGCAAATACTCTGGGAAGGAACATGTCCACATTTTCAATTGCTCTTCTGCCTTCCCACGATTGCATGGCGTTCACCTTCCTATCAGGCTGCATTCCTCTCCATGTTCATAGCATTTGCGATGGAGATACACTCCCACTTGAGGAATCCGCCGATTCACAGTGGCTGCAAGATAGTAGATGGCTACCGTCCTACCCAGCATATTGCGCGACAGCATATCCAGATGTGTTGTACAGCACAGAACGTAATCCTGGACTCAATTCCGATTGACATCATCGTGGGAGACACGCTCAAAAGTTGGGCATGTAATTCTCCCCCAACGATTTCGTTGGATTATAATTATATCGACTCGGACGTGGCGGACTTGACGGCTAGCCTACAACAACTGTTCGACAGCTGTTTCCGCAATTGGAATCTCAAGGAACGTCTCACCCACCTTCTCACAAGTCGTCCTCGCCCGGGCCAGGTGTCACCAGCACAGTTTATGTTCCTTGACTCGGAGCATGTGCCATTCCACTGGGTCACGCTCGAACAACTACTCCCCGCGCGCCCGGCACCAGAGCCACAACCATGCAATACATTCCCACAAGATCGCCACAACGACAACAGGATGCTTGAAAAGTCGGATGGTATTCTCCCATTGGATCGCTTACTCTCCTCTCTTCATCCCACATCCTCGATCGAGCGGGAATATCTCGCCTCTCTCGAGACAAGCGCAGAGAGGTGCAAGAAAATTACAATGACCCAATCACAGAACGATGACATCCGTGTGCTCCGGGACCACTATACTCAGTGCAGAGGCGACTACATGGATGCTCTTGGCGAGCTGAAGAAGAGTCTGAGTCCAACGAGCGATCGCGAACAAATGCTTGAATCCTTTGGTAAATGGCCATCGATTACGGGAAATGTGCTGTTGGGACTTCTCGCGTCCACGTCGCCAATCAACCTGCCCAAGAGATGGAAGAAATGCTTGGTATCATTTGCGCTACTCCTCTTGGAGCTTCAGCGTACACGGAGGTTGCTCCGGTTTGCATTGTATGGCCTCAAAGAGGAGTTTCTGCGAGAATTAGAAAACTCGCATTGTGATGGGTGGGATCCTGAAGAGCGTCCGGATTGGCTGTTGATTCAGGTGTGTTTCTGATGCAAAAGCGATGCCTGTTCATACTGATATCACTCCTTGTACCTGTTAGATTCAAGGGAATTTTCTCATTCGTCGAAATCAAGTAGAGGCTGCGATGGAGATGATATTTCCACGATCGGGGAAGAACACTGTGTTACAGGTCAACATGGGTGAAGGAAAATCTTCTGTTATCATCCCATTGACTGCTGCCGCTCTTGCAGACGGGAATCAGCTTGTTCGTGTTGTCGTCCCAAAAGCTTTGACGGCTCAGATATTCTATTTGCTCATCTCACGTCTTGGTGGGCTCACAAACCGGCCAATATACCACCTCCCCTTCTCCCGTACCTACACGTACAACCATTGGGAACCAATCAACAAACATTGCGAGCTCATGTCAAAATGCATGACTGAGCATGGAATCCTACTTGTTCAACCAGAGGATGTCGTATCATTCAAGTTGCTGACTATGGAGAAGCAGATCCGTAAAGGAGAGACTGCAGCCAAGCTATATTCAAAGCCACAGAAAACAATTTATGGATGCATCACGATGGCCCTTTCGTCCGAATTGACCAAAATTGTATGTATGGATAATGATACGTTAACGGTCATCGAAGCATCTAATATTTCCAGTTTCCGGGAAACAGCCTTATGTCCAATATATTCCACTGGCTGGGTCAGAGACACTTCGATTACCCGAGAATGGAGGGCGACACTGATACTAGCGATCATGATGAGCATATTGGGTACCTCAGCGACTTGGAGGACGATGTGTCTAATTGGCTGAGCCTATCGAAGAGAATTCATTCTCAGGTTCGGGACATTTTGGACGAAAGCGACGAGGTCCTTCATTCCAGATTCCAGCTGATCTACACAGTTGGCGTCCAGAAACATATGGACGGATATCCTAGCCGATGGGTCACTACTCAGCAGACCCTCTGCCTTGCGAAGGAGCGCGCTCGTACTCTGTCACGACATTATCCCTCCTCCGTCGAGTATGAACACGGCCCACCCGGATCATTCCCACACATTTCCATCGTACGAACCTCCAACGTTGGTAAACTGCTAATATCTATGATCGTGGAGGACGTGATGGCCGGGCGACTTCTCAACTTCGACTTTCGACACCTGTCCTCAGAATTACGTGGGGCGATCCGCAGTTTCATATCTGACGAGAATGTTCTCCAGGTTCCCGATACAGTGGAAAGGGTGGAGAAGTTTGCAAGGTGTTCTCAACAGACTTATCTGTGGGGTGGGCTGCTGCTACTCCGTGGTCTGCTTTCCTCGAATGTTCTCTTGTCGGCACTCACGGAGCGGAGATGGCGTGTAGACTATGGACCAAGCCAGGGCACAATGCTTGCTGTTCCGTACCGGGCCAAAGACGTGCCAGCGGTCAACACCCAGTTTAGCCATCCAGATCTCGCCATCATTCTCACATGTCTATCCTACTATCATTCCGGTCTCGACGAAGAGCAACTAAGAGTCGCTTTCGAAATTATGCTGGAGCAAGACGACCCATACAATGAGTATGCACTTTGGGTGGAAGATCATGACTTGAAGGCATTGCCGGATTCGCTGCGGAAACTCAGCGACATCAACCTTCGGTCGTCGGAACAATGGGACAAAGTCATATTTCCACTTTTCTTTCGAAATCAAGCCACTATCAACTTCTACCTCGCACAGGTGGTATTCCCGAAGGAAGCAAAAGAATATGAGTGGAAACTTTGCGCCTCTAGTTGGGATTTAGCAGAAGAGCGGGAAAAGCTCGTAACCGGTGAGTTTGATACCACGTAATAGTTCGAATGTAGTGTTAAGGAGAGCTTCAGGATTTTCAGGAACAAATGACGGGCGGTGGCTATTACCCACGTCTGTCACTCAATGCGACCTCGACCATGAAAGGGGAACGAATGGAAAGGTTCTCGGATATCTTCTTCAACCAGAAAACGATTTTTGCGTCATCATCCACAACCATGGCGAACGACAGACTACACAGGAATTGCTCCGTTTGGTAGCAGTGCAGATTCCCAAAATCCATGTTTTTCTGGATGTTGGGGCCCAGGTCCTTGACTTATCCAATTTCCAAGTGGCAGAAACATGGCTCGACATCGCCCGTGACCGTTCTGGTGCTGTATATTTCAGCAACGACGATGAGCTGATGGTAGTCACGAGAAATGGGTGTTGAAATCTGGGTGTTTCATATTATTCAATTATTATTCCGAAGCCCAGATTCCTGACTTATGATTTCGGATCATCAGTCCGATTACACTATCACATTTACTCATGATTTCTCATGATTACTAAAGAGCTTCTATTGCTATTGGTAGATGAGAATATTTCTTC
>JBBPTB010001083.1:0-11068 GCA_038093875.1 Boletus tylopilopsis
AGCGGCGGTAACTGGGCCCGGCAGAAGATTCCATTGAAACAGGGTTACCAAGCATGTTTTTCTCTTCTAACAGCGTCTGTGTCTTATCTGATGTACCTTTCACTCAAGGTTCCATTTGCCGCAGAACTGAAAGCCGCACACCCCGACATTCTCATTGGTGCAGTTGGCTTGCTAACGGACCCCACCAAAATTGAATCATACCTCAAAGAAGGCAAATCAGATGTAGTTCTTCTCGCAAGAGAGCTTCTCCGAAACCCTCATTGGGTTTTGACTGCTGCGCGGGCTCTCGGAGTTGCTGCAAAGCCTGCAGTGCAGTACGAGCGTGCTTGGACAGATATGTTAGCCCCAGCCGGCAGGAGCTAAACGCTACAAATTGATCGAGAGTGGATTTGAATTCCATACATTATATGATACAAGTGCCCACAGATATTTCGACAACACCCCTCCGAGGTATTCCCTCAAGGAATAGACTTTTTTGCCGGAGAACATTCCAGCATTTCTTTAGCAGCCCTGTACTTTGCCCGAGTTTCCGTAATGGCGGTTTCACTGATGCCCCAGCCCTCTCCGTTTCCATTCGGTCCACTCTCAAAACCTTTCTGGTAACCGGCTGACGTTAAGTAATCTCGCACGTACTGCTTGTCAAAACTTGGCTGGGCTTTTCCCGGAGCATAACCAACTAGTGGCCAGTATCGGGATGAGTCGGGGGTAAGTACCTCGTCCACAAGGATTAGTTCCTCCGAACCCTCTGACGAGGGGACGAGGCCAAACTCAAATTTGGTGTCTGCCAAGATCAGACCGCACGAGAGAGCATGCACCGCAGCCGTCTTGTACAGGTCTAACGCAATGCTGGCGATTCGTGCATATAGTTCCTCACCAATAAGTTGAGCAGCTGAGATGCATAAGCAATATTTCTACTGACAGAAATAGTCAAATACCTCTTTCTGGAGAAATGTTTTCATCGTGAGCTCCTTGCTCGGCTTTGGTCGAAGGTGTGACAATGGGCTCGTCCAGTTTCTCAGACTCCACCATTCCCTCTTTGAGAGGCATTCCATGCATTGTGCCAGATCTCTTGTACTCTCCCCATGCAGAGCCTAATCCGCTGTCTTGTCAGATGCAACGTAAAGATGCGCACCAGAGGAAACATCGCACCAGTGAGATAACCCCTGACGATGGCTTCTATGGGGATGACCATTGCCTTCTTTACGAGCATTGTGCGTCCCTCGAGCTGCTCTCTGTATTGCTTCACCTCTTCCGGCATCTCGTCGATGTCGACTGTAATAAGGTGGTTCGGGATGATATCTTGGAGTTTTCGAAACCAGAACGAGGATATGCTCGTCAGTAGCTTTCCTTTTTCCGGAATGCCCTGTGAGACAGATCGATCTGTGAGCCAGCTAAGGAACGATGGCAACGAAAAAGGTTACGAACGTCCTTCAGAATGACATCGTACACTGATATTCTGTCGGTTGCAACGAACAAAAGGCGGTCATTCAGCGAAGTAGCGTAGATGTCACGCACTTTCCCTCTGGAAAGCAACGTGAGATCAGGCAAGTTAGTGTTGAGCAGCGCGGGCACCATTTGATAGGCAGCGTCTCGAGAGGGGAGTGGCATGCATTGCAATGGATGTCAATCGTTTTACAGAAATACAACATCGGATCGACACGCTATGCAAGTCATGACCGGTGATATCCGACGGATGCCCTACATATGCTACAGCACCTTGATTTACCTTCTATTAAATTTGGAATAATTTATGCGTCATGCCTTCCTTCACTCGGACCGTTATATGCTTGGAACCAACCTTAAAAGAAGTGAGGGCCATTTCACCTCGAAGATTGCAGACATACAAATCATACTTCACCAGCTCATCAATATTGACCAGAGCAGCAGAGGCCAGTTGCCTTGCCTCAACCCACACCCAAACCTACGAAAACGCATGGTGAGCGCTTGAACACACGTATGACAGAACTTACTTTCAATAAAGCTCCGAAGTTGCCCAAGGGTATGTGCTTGATTGATTCCTGAGTAGTCATTTGCCTCCCAAGTTGCCTTAGAATAGGCAACGCGCTTTTGAACAAATCCAGACTCGGATCCAATTGGCGTCCAATTCCTTCAAGTAAAAGGATAGATATCACGGTGTTGATGAAGTCACCTTCCATCTTCACATGGTGTTGCCGAACCGCCTTGAGCACGTCCTTTAAGATATCCGATATCTTTATTTGACCGAGAGAGAACGTCTTGCGCTTCACGTTTAACACGACATGTTGCATCTTCAGAGCAAACATCTCGGTGTCAATAGCCATCTCAGGACTCCGACAGCGTTCTACCATCAACTGTCCGGTACGATAGCCATCGAACTCTGCAACGGCGCGAAAAAGATCAAGAAAGTTTTTCCGATCCGTAGAGTTAAGAGTGGTGACTAGACCGGCGTCGATAAATACAACTTCAGGAATGTACCCTTGATCTGAAATGAGCTGTAGTTCATTCCGCCAGTGTTCAGGTGAATTGTTGAGTTGCTTCAGTTTTGACACTGCAACATCCGATTCAGTTGAGGGTTGGGAAGTGTTATCACCTTCGTTGTGTCTGGAAACAAGAGATTTGAGCATGTGGCGTATAAAATCGCGAGTTGCGAGCGGTCGGGTGAACTTGATCATGATGTTTCCCGGGTGGAGGTCAGAGTGAACGAAGTTGTCCAACAAAAGCATGTTCTGGTGAATATTATTAGCACGGCATTGCAGCTCGTGTTCTTTACATACTAGGAATGCGTCGAGGCCAATGGTAGCGACTTGTTCGTCAAATGGTCCCCCTCCATTTTTCAAGAAAAGTTCCAATGGTACGGCGTGTTCGAATTCCTCCACCAAGATATCGGACGTAGAAAACATTTTCAGGGGACGGGGAAAAGTTACCGGTACATTGCGCGATGCGAAATTATGTTCGAAAGTGAGAAGATTTTCGGCTTCGTTGCGAAGATCAAGTTGTTGGTACATCATTTCCCCGAACACGGACACCTCTTCTGGAAGTGATAACCATCGCATACCCGGAAATAGCGTAATGATGTTGGCGAAGACAGACATGATGGCGAGATCACGTGCGATCATCTTGGCAACGCGAGGGTGAAGGACCTTTACTGCAACTGATGCGGTGGGAACGGAAGGCGGAGGGTCCTGTAGTATGACGGGGGCAAGAGATCCGGCTGCAGACTTGGTATGACGCTTGGGTCCAAGATATGATGGCGGGAGAAGATCTTGTTTGAGTATGGCCTTGTATACCTTGGGAACAAGATGAAAAGTATCAGGGACAAAAGCAACGCCAGGAACTCACTTGGGCGATGGCTCCCGTTCCAATCGGAGTCTCGTCGAACTCTTCAAATACGTCCCGGAATGGCCTCTGGAAAACTCTTTCGATTACCTCCTTTGTGTGTGCCATTGAATGAGGTGTTGCCTGCGAATGTGTCGTTCCGAACCTGTCACAGAGCAAAGAGGGGAAAAGATCGGCCCGAGATGCAGCCCATTGAGCGAGCTAGAGATGATTGGTGAAAGTGCTATGAACCAATGGATATTATTGTTCACCTTGGTGAATGTCGGACCAGCAGCTTGCATTCTTTGGACAAGGAAATTATACCACCACACAGCGCCCCATCGATCACCTTGCAGTTGCTTATCCGGGCTTCCAACCAGCAGCATCGGCATAGTGATTATGACGGGTACAAACAAGCAAAATAAATATATGAATCGTCTTGCGGTCAGAATGGGTTCCCAGATGAAGTCTTGTAGAAGCACGATCATCCGGAAGCCAAGTGAGTACTGAGGTTCTGCTGGCGAGGCAATCACGTCTTGGTCGCTGAATTGATGGACATTGCGCGGCCTTGCGGGACAAGGAATTAGGTTTGGGGACGAGAAGACGAAAGGTAAATGTAGTCGGGGATCCGAGGAGAGATAGACGGCTACCCCACCAATGATAGGTGCAAGCCAGAGTGTCCGCCATGCCCAAGGACGACCATGCAGTCTAACGTACGGTGGAGGTGAGACGAGCTGAAGATGCTGTTGGCCCTTGATAGTACCATTGAAGATGTGACGGGTCACGACGTTCGTCCGATGGTATATAGAGAGTGCGCGAAACGATGGCGGGGAAGGAGAGTTTGAAAGACGCCATTGAAAGTGCATGACTGGACAAAGCGCAGAACTGCTTTGGTCCGGTGAAGGCAGCACCAAACACCTCGCAGAACCAGTAACGTGCTCGTCAAAGGGAATGGAATAGCGAAAACGTAGGGACCATAAGGCTACTTCGGATTAGCGTAGAATTAGGTCACATGCGTGACACAGGGACAAACAAAAAACCTGCCACATGTGCAGTCAAAAAGCTAGTAGGGTAGCGTTTTATTTCGCACGAGTTTGGCTCGGTATCCCACACAACCATGGACGAAGTAGCAAGGCTTAAGTCCATCCCGTTCCAAGAGCTTTCAGAATCAATTCAATCACCGAGACTGCAACTGCACCTAATAATGAATACCGCATAGTCTAAGTGTGAGCATCGCTTTTCGATTTCTATCTCACTGGGCCTGCTGCCTCATTCCGAGCCCACAAAAGGGGTGCAAATGACTGTTCCCTTGCAAAGAATCGCGGCGTACATCCTTTGCACAGTTACTTCGTCCTGGCATGAACCCTAATGATCTCATCCACGCAGCAGTCACGTGACTACTATGAAACTACATCAGCAATAGAGGTCTCTGGGCGCAAGGTCAGACCCATTATCGTTATATGAGCTGTTTCAGGCTGGCTATGCAACGACATGAAACGCAGCTTTGGCGTGCTATCGGAAGAAGATGTTGGAACAGTTCAATTTGCTTGATTGTCACCTGAAGTGGCCGAAGCTTGAGCGGCCAACTTTTTGCCCTGCAGCATGGATTCTCATTCCCTCCTGGGTAGCCGCGGAAGGAACTCCACGATGAGTGAATGGGGCCAACCAACTTTTTCATCTTCGGCTTAGGAGCCAATCAAATGTAAGCAACAATGTCTGTTGATGACTCGACGAGCTAGCCACCCTGAACATGACTCACACCTCGATAGACAAGAAGTCTCCCCACCAAAACTAGACAGCGGAGATCCTTTCAGGCCTCTGACATAAAGCGGCCTTTCAATCTGACAAAATATGCCCTGCATGCCTCTGAAACGTGCAGAGAGCCAAAGCTGCCTCGAGATGGCTGTTCTACCTATCCTTTCTCTCTTTTAACCCACTTCTATCCTTCTAGGCCAGCGTCAAATGTCCATTCCTTATGAACAATTATGCGCTTCCAACCATACCGTCCCAAGAGCATCGTGCATGAGGCTCCCAAGCTATCAAGCTCTTCGTCGCCGAAGGTATCATCCTTATAGGCCAACGAGGACCCGATCGTTATTGAGTAACGTAAATATGATGATACGGTACTCCAGTTAGGACAAAGATAAAGCCTTACTCCGCAGTCAAAGGAACTTTCCGAAGAGATTGACTTCGAGGAGCTGGACATGTTATTAGCTCGGGCTAACGCAATTCCTGTCTCACTTTCTCTGGTCAGAGCGCAATCCATGAGTTTCTCCTTCTTTTCCAACTAACCGGAATTCAGTCAACGATCCCTGAAGACGATTGCATTGCTGGCTTGCGCACAGTTGTTTCTCAAATGCTTGGCCGAGACAGCGCGCAAATGCCCCTTGGATTCGTGCATTTAGTCATCGTAAGCTAAAGCCTATCTATCGCATTGTCGCATTGCCTCATTGCAATGTCCAGGACTTTGCTCTTATCGTACGCAGTCATCTCCGCGCAGCAGTCCACAGCGAGGTTGCGACGGCGCTCTCTACTCTAGAATCGTCTGTGTAGTGTTTGTTCCACTGTTGCGCAGAAGTCCTGATTTGTGTCTCCCATGTTCTCCGAGTTTTTGTTCGTGCGTTGCTAAGAACTTGGTCTACGACTGGATATACTGCGCGATTTATTCCAAATCAGCTTTCACTGCACTTGCAGATCTAGAAAAAAAAGGTGGTGGAGATCGCAAAGAACTCGGATACTCAGTGTTTCTCTGCGCTACCTCGACCCGGCATCAATGACCTTACGGTTTGTTGAGCGATCTCACGTTCATTTTGCCTCCCAACTGATGCCGCATCACAAGTGGTCCTCAGAAGGTTGCAGATAGTAAATACACCCTCTTTCGTTTGATTCCCTATACTGGCTTCACCATCCAAAGCCATTCCTTCTAAAGTCAACTTTATGAGAAGGGACGCTCGCAGCTGGCTTGGCCTGTTCAAGTTCTGGCGCTGGGACCGACTCTCCCCATGGGCGCAAGCTCGACCCAAAGCGTACAGCAGCTCGGGAAAGAGGCACCGCCGTAGCCCCAGGTGTTTTACTTTTCTAGACATGGTCCTCAGGTAATCCACACCAGACGACCCTAGTCATGTGGAAATTCTTTACTTATGTGCCACGGTGCGGTCGATGACTTAATTACTAGTAAAATGTGGCTCTTTCAGGACATATCAATAGGACATATACAACGCTCTGAGTTTGGGGAAACCAACCATCATTAAGATGATGCTAATGAAGCAAACATACGCACAACGGAGGAGGATAATACTACAATAAATTCTCAGTCCACATCAACAACAAGAGCACCACGCCCCCTTCTGATTCGATCTTCCAGACCTCCTTCACCACCAAACACTCGCTTCTGTTCCTGGCTCAAAAAGCTTCCCATACCTTTCGACTTCGATCGTGCTTCATTTTCGGCCTCTAACTCAGCCTTCTCCTTTGCTAAAAGCTCCAACAAACGTTTCTGGCGATCTGCCTCTGCGATTGATGCGTTGGATTGCATGATAGCTAATCGTGCCGCACGATCCGCGCCATCGTTGCCAGGTTTTGAGGTCGGATCCGCTCGATAAGGACGAGATTGGGTTGGAGGTGTTATGCGTGAGCGCTTTGCACTGTCGTTCACGGGACTAGGACTTCTTCGCCGCTTCCTCAAGTCATCGACATACCGACCCCTACACTCGTCTCTCGCGTAAATTCGTCTATTGTCATCGGATTCATCGGAGCGGGGCCAAGTACGAAGGCGATCATCTCGGCGGCTATGATGAGACTCAGGACTGCGACTGAAACTTCGTCGTGAATGTGGCTCGTTCCTACGGCTGTCATGATGAGAGCGAGGCGAACGAGAACGACGAGCATGGCGACTGGGTGAACGTCTCGAGTATTCACGATCGTAGCGCTCGTATGAATGGGAGCGGCGCCTCCGATAATCGTCCATTGGGCTAACGCTACGAGACGATGTCCGTCCCCGTGCGCGATGTTCAGTGTCTTTTGATTTTTCCTTGCCCTTCTTCTCTCGCAACTTGGCCTTGACCTTCTCCTTTTTCTTCGGCTTAATGCCATTTCGTTCCTGCAATTCACGAAGACGAAGGGGATTAGACATCAATGCCTGGTAGGCTGCCTGCTCCTGCTGCTTCATAGCAAGTAGGGGATCCTCGCGAATTTTCGAGGCGATATCTCGCGCAGTGTTGGCATTCTGTACTGCAATAAAATTCTTGTGGGAGGCTCCAAGCTGGACATCATGTCAGATTCGAAGCAAACAAAAATCCAAGAACATACCTTTGCATTGTCATCTGCAGTCAAAATCTTGTCCACTCGCTTCTTTCCGAGGAGATAGTCCTCCAGGTCGTTGGGATTCTGGCTACTCCCTGTCGCTGGAGTGGTATACATCCATTCTAGCTTTTCCGTCCTTTTCTTCCCAGTTTGCTCCTCTTGGAGGCGTTGGAGTTCCTGAAGCTGGCGTTCCTCCTCCTTCTCCTTGCGCAGCTGATCAAGCTTCTTCTTTTCTTCCAGCTAAAGAGACGTATGTAAGTTGGTTAATAAACAACAGAACGGTGAGGGTACGCACAGCTTTTTTTTCTTCCAACCAGACCCGCTCCTGATTCTTCAGAAGGAGCGGGTGCCAGGATTTCTTCATGTTCAGATCCCCGCCACCCATCTTGGCTAGATTCTACGTGGATGGTAAAGCGAGGTTCTGTGTGTGGTGGTGATGGTCAAGGAACGAGATGCGCCTATGACAAACAAGACCAACCAGATTCGATTTGCTTAGTCAGCTGTATGCCCTCTCGACTAGGCTAGCGGTGTATGTAGCAGCCAGTGAAATTCTTGGCTGAGGTATGCCGAGTCTGAGGTAGGCCTTGAGCTTGAGGCCTTGCCAGATATATTGAGTACGCTGCTGCCAGGTGAACCGTGTGTTCAGTAGTAGACAGATCACCCTTAGGGGTGTTTGTGCTTGTTTGTATAGGCCACACTCCGGGGGCCAGTCGTACGCTGCTGCCTTGAAGCATGCCACAAGCTTTCGGATAACCTCGACTCACTTCGTACTCGGCCATGCCTGAGACATCGGATACCTATAACGATGCAGCGGCCACGCCGCCCTCCGACCCAACGTTCGTCTCTATCCTGTACGGGTCCAAACCTGGTTGACACATTGCCATTACAGACCTTCGCGTTCGATATACGCACTTACCCGCAAGGAAATCACCCGCGGAATCGCCAATCGTTTTGTGCACTCGCGGACGTACATTTTTCTATATTTAGCGATGACCGCACTCTCCGTCACGACCGTCGCACTTAGCTTGTCCGATGGCTGCCCTGGACTTCCGTTTTACATCCTCGAATTTATTATAAACACTTCAATGATACTTGAAGTTGGCGTTCGCTTCGTTGCCTTTGGAAGGGTGAGTTTATCAAACCTGTGGTTACTATTGACATCGAGGACACTAACTCGACCGCAGCAATTCTGGAAATCTCCCTACAATATTTTTGATCTCATCCTCACATTGTTTTGCGCGGTCACCCTTCTGGTGCTTGCATTTGCGGGCTGCGGTGCTACAAGCAAGGAGGAAGAGCTGCTCGACACTCTGCTACTGATAGCTCGTAACGTGTTGCAGTTTGGGCGTTTGGCCGCGGTGATGAGACAGTGCGTTAAGGTTTTCCGACGTTTCACAGACGATTTGACAGGCTATCAGGTCGGGCCAGTCAATATTTTCGCGACCAAAGCCTATCGATATATCTGCGATCCGTCGGTCAGGATATCGTAATCTTGACCTTGACCTCGAAGACGAGGATGAAGACGCAGAGCTTGGACGACCCCTCGTGGACGACCCAGTGTTGTTTGATGCACAAGAAGACACACAACCAAGGAGGGTGTCAGATATGCCACGTGCTGCTCAGGCGGTTCGTGAACGTGATCTGGAGGATGTGTGGGCAGAGTTGGGATAATACAGGTCGATTGGTCAATCTAGTACCTGGTCATTCGTCGGTCACTGCTGATTTACAGGTTTGCACAGCATCATAAATTTCCCAGACAGACCCTTAGCACTGTTAACCGTCTTGTTACTTTGTCCTCGGTGCCCTATACGTAAGTTGTAATGATCATGCCTCAGTGCGCCGTGTACGTGCAATAGTCCTTAGCAGTCTGTCTCGAGCGTTGATCGCTCACTGCTCTACATATGCAAATAGTACTACGGGCAGTCTAGAACTTTCTGAATACTGTCATTCAAGTTTGAGCGATCTTAACTGGTCCAATGCGATGGGATAATATTACATGTAGATTATCGATGTACGGGAGCGGAGACAAAGATCAAAGAGAGAGAAGATAGTATTTGCTGTTGGTAACTCAGTCCGTCTCTTCCGTATGGTACCCAGCCCGCCGCATTGCACCCAGACGATGTCTCGCAGCGCCAAGATCCTTCTCGAGCTTCAAAATCTCTACCTGTTGCTCCATCTCACGCCGCTTGAACTCCAAGACGGCCATATTCTTGTAGTCAACTTCCTCTTCCTGTACTTGTTTCGCGGAGACCGCCCTGACTTGCCGGACAAGCGCTTTGCATGCTTCAGTGACTGCTTTGGCAGCAAGCTCGAGTCGTTCTTGGGTTTTGGACATGAGGTTCGCCTTGACACGAGACGCAGCGACGAGCTGGGCCGTCGCAGCGGCAACCTCGTTAGATGCGACGATGAGTTGCTCAAGTGAGTGTGTACCGGAGAGCACTCCGTCAGCGCTTTCGATCAGCAAATTCGTAGCGAACGCAACCGATTTGGCAGCAGAGATGAGTCCCTCTGTCCACCTGTTGTTGCGCTTGTAGAACTGCTGTACAGAACTCGACCCTTTGCCTTGTGCGACGATCTCCTGCTGAGACTCCGTCGCGGCTTTAATGAGGCGCGCAATAGCATTCGTAATCGCCATCGCTGCCGAAAGAATCGAATCGTGAACTTGTAGATCCACCGCATTGAACCTTGACGAGTCGCGCGGACGAGACATGAGTTCTTGTAGCCTCTGAGTGGCTGCCTCGATTGCCTGGGCTGCATTGAGCATCTCCTGTTCAACGATGTCGCCAATATCCCCGTTGGCTTTCGCAAGAGCTCCGCCTTTCGAGCCCTTCGGAACCAAAGCATCAATGACCTCTGATAAGCGCGTGAGAGCCATTCTAGCTTCTGTGTTGTTGCGCATAGCAACTTCCTTCCGCTGGGCGGGCTGCATCAGATCTAGCTTGTACGACTGCAGGTTGAGGAAGAATCGCAGTCCAACATCACCAGACATCTTGGCGACCGCGACAATCTTGTCAGAAGCGTCCTCGTCATTGGCAAGTCGAGTGACACCCTTGCAGTTAATCAGAACATCTGATAGTACCTGGGCGAACTCGTTGGCGCCTTTGATCACATCGACGTAGTCACCGCCAATATCGCCTCCTAGATGAAGGTTGAAGATAGTGGCAAAGTCTGTCGCACTGTTGATGGCTTTTTCAATCATTGATAAGGTATATTCAGGTGTCGAATTGATGTTTCCAGCCTGGGAAGGAGACTCGAGCTCGTAGATTGCATCATCAACCTTTTGCACGCATGCTTGCAAAATGGAGTCTGCGTACACAGCGATAAGATGAATAATATATATCGGTTAACATATCATGGGCGCACCAATTATTTGGTTCAATTTCTTGCGGTTATCCAAGATAAGAGTGTCGATCTGAGCGTTGGTCGCTTCCTCAGAAATGTTTTGGTTCTGGGCAATGTGTCAAATTCCGAC
>JBBPTB010001084.1:0-11066 GCA_038093875.1 Boletus tylopilopsis
TGCTTTATTTATTGTTCCCTGTATGCACTTGGGATGACGGACATACTACGCTCATTCGTATCTGTTACTGTAGTATTGATGTGCGCTAGGCTGGAAAAGACAATTTGTCCTAGGATTACTTGCTCGCCGACCGTTGAAACATTGACTTGCGTCAATCTGGGCAAACTAGATTCCTTGATACGGTTCCACCATCACTGCCCTGTTTTTTTTTCAAAAAGATATCTTCCTATGTTCTGTAATATTCCTATACATTTTTCTTTGAGTTTGCACACTTGTTGAATCCGCATGGATGTCTAAGTACTTGATGACAGTCAAGTACAATTCCTGACCAGCTGCATCACGAATTAAACCCTTGCAATATTTGCCGACGATCTATTGATGGTTCTTCAGGTTGCCCACTTGTGTAAGTTCGTCCTCGTGATGATTGCACGCTACCGCCTTTGATTCAGTGGTGCCCAGGTTCAGCGCGTCATTCTCGTGCCAGTGAGTCTTCGTGCGATTGCTCTCACTTGCAACTTCGACAGTAGGAAGGTCACACTGAACAGCATCATACGCGAGGTCATGGCCGTTCGCCGCTGGCAAACGGATTGTATTCTGGCATATATTAACAGCCGACCCATACTACATACACAGAGAACGTGCCAAGCAGGGAACCGTCTAGCTGAGGCAGCGCTGGCGCGGGAAGCACGCACGACGGGAGCGGAGTCCTGTTCTTGAAATAGGGGACTAATTCAAAGTTGAACTTCCTCTGTAAACAAGAACAGTCGGGAACAACTTGAGGAAGCGCCGAGACTCGTGACTTTGCGATTCCCGAGAACCGTCGGAGCAGCATTGACCTCCCTACGTACTGTACGTTCGTCGAGCTCGACACCTTATACGCAGTCCCCATGTCGTCCTGAGTAGCCGTTGGTCAATCCAGTGGATACCGTAGGAAAATGTTGGTGGAAACTGTTTTCTTACATGTCTGATGTGGGTACACAACAAGAAGGACGATTGCGGAACAGCATTACATGCAATATGACATACCATGACGTGTCGTAGAAATACCCACACCGATCGTGCACTCTGAAAACACGTGGATCTTCATCTGGCCAGTCGACCAATCCATATCTTCATCCCCCTACTTTGCCGGTGCCTTCCCATGCAGGATCTCGACTGTCTCCTTCGGCTCGACGTCTTGCTTCGAGCTGCGCAGATAGACCGTTAGATTTGAAGCCGTCACCAGTCACCGGTTCACCTTTGCCTTGGGACAGCAATGCTAGATTTCTTCGTCTCCACTCTAGTCCGTCTGGTGAGGAAGGCTGACATGTTTGTTGAGCCTGTGAGTCCTACTGGGGCACGTGTATCCATAGTATGAGCGCGTCTCAAAAAATCCAAAATACCGCGGACGGCGAAGTAGGAGCGAGTGCATGGGGGAGCATCAAGGGTCCGAGTCGTTCACTGAACACCGTCAACCTACAGCACGAGAAAGCCTGCACGAACACCACCTACTCAATGAATCACGACGGAGTCGGGGAATCCATCATATTAACCACGAGGCGATCGTCTTCAGGATCCGAGTCCTCGTTGCCTCCCCAATTCCGTAGTGTGAACACGTCCCCTCCACCTTCTTCCCTCAAAATGCTGTGTACATTCCCTGTGAGGGACCCACTTGATGATCGATCGAGACTACCTACTGGTCAAACAATGATATCGTTTCTTCATCACCACCCGCTTCGTCAATTTCTTCGTGCAACGTTGGATGTGGCCCAAGATAGAGTGCTCTCTGGAAGCGGTCTGAATCTTGAGGGCCATGGTCTCCTAACGTTCTTGTCTCGAGCGGCGTTCTTGCCAGTTGGGAAGTCACTGGCGAAACGGGGGTCGCGCTATGCAAGAACACATGACGTTCGATTCCGGATGTGACGATGTGGAGCAGAGATGGATGCATTGCAACAGCATTCACGATGGACCTATGTCCTGAGACACACAGCAAATGAGGTCAGGTGAATGCATTGAGCTTGTTTCGATCATTAAACCAACCATTTAATCGGCAGAGCGGTGTATCGACGTGGAGCGGGATGTACCGAGTTGCCCATTGGCTCTCGGCGTAAGCTAGGGTCCATGAGAAGTGAGTCGATATTACACGTGGGCTATCAAGAAGCTCACCACAGGCACCAGTCCATTCATGCGACATCCATTCATCCGCGTTAATTTCTTGCCTGAGCCCCAAAAGTTCGCCAAGTTCCGGTATTTTCCAGACATAGCCCCTGAAATCGTCTGACCCTGCGCTATAGAGCATATCTTCGTTCATGCCAGGCCCACCGAACGCTCCCGACTAGTTACATGAGAGGAACTGGGGAAACATGCCGACAAAAACTCACTTTCATAGTGCATGAATTTGAATACGTTTTTTCTTCATGATTGACTGGAGATCCATCGGGATTGTTTTTTCCAGTCAGAACGGCAACGGGATGAGGATCAGATACAGCGTAAATGGTCGGGAACCAGTGCTATCCCAGAGCTCGCAACAGCGTCGTTTGCTCTGACACACGAAGACTCACAAGCATCGTCACCGCCAACCTGCTCCCTAGAGAAAAGGTTGGTCCGGGTGCATTAGTGAATGGGAAAATGGTGCTGACCATCACGATCGAAAACAATACTACTGCTTTCGGGATTGCTCAGATAGCTTAATGACCGTTTGGACAGTTTCGTGTTGTACTTTGAACGGTCGTTCAGGCAATGTATCGCGAGAAAGGATGCACTCGGAAAACCCACGTTTTGCACGATCCCTTCGTTGGATCTACTAGATAACGGACCGAACGCCATGCGGGTGTCACGAAGACACACTTGTCCATGAGAGTCACTGGTGGCAAAAATGTGTTCCATAGTGGGATGTGTTTGTACGCCAGTAAACTCTGTTGCATGTTGAACGGTCCCTTGAGCAGACGACAGCCTCCTATCAACACGCGCATCATGGAGTATGATCTTGCCATCTTCACTATGAGCACGGGAACGATCAAAGAATCGGTGAAATGCAAATTCATGGACCTAAAATGTCATGGGGCTTACCTTGCGCTGAGGAAGACCTCATCCTGATGAGGATGCGCGCTCACGCACCGCACGCTCTCCTATATGCGGCATGCATCATGATTGGGTTGATATGACTGATAGGAGCATGCTTGGCAGAAACCCACTTACATCGTGACGTCGATAAACGTCCCGAGCGGGATGTGTCCCAAAACTGGAGCCATCCGCTAGCCTTGATATATCAAATCTTAGTATGAGGGTGTCTGCGCCGCCGCTAAGAATATTAGAAACCAGATCCTGAAGTAAATATGAATCATTTACGGACCTTATAAGATGTTGGTTGGTTGCGGAGAAATCGAGAGATAGCACATTGCCCTACAGGTCGTTATCGCTCTTGATGAGCAGTCCAGCTATCTCCGAGGAGACGAATACTGACGGCAGGGCCTGAGTAAGTTTGAGTCGGCAATCGTACGTCTTCTTGATTGAAGTCCCAAAGGTGGACACGAAAATCTTGGCAGAAAGTATGCAGTCAGCATCCGCCGCGTGGTGGTGAGCATGGGCGGATTTACCGTCTCCTGCACTGGCCAACCACCTTCCTCCATCGCGAGAGAAGGAAAGGCTGTTCACACAAGACTTGTGCGCCGTCAATTTCCTGCCAGTTGACAAGACTGTCAAATTGGCTGTCGTCTGGGCGGCGACAGGCATACCTGGAAAACGGAAAGCCATTGGCACACGTTCTCTGCAAGATATCCCTTCTCATTCGGCCGATGCTATTCGAGGTTAGATTGTCCATGTGGATTGGACGCGACCTGCGCGAGTGCATACTCATGGTCTAACGTAGCAGATCAAGGTCGGAGTTGAACTTCCATGTGGATCAGCACGTTTATTCGAATCTTGGTGGTCGTGAACAACCAACATCTTTAGCTCGGCAAAGATACAATCTTGCATTGGTACGAGCGGAGGCTGTCGAGTAGATACACGGAATATTAGGACTACATAAAATACGTCCTCAAGATGCCTGATCCCTATATACGTGACGCATCTATGCAACAGGAACAGTTGGATATGGTCGGTCTAAGGTGGTTTCTATGTAAACGAGAGGTGATTGAAAGGCCATTGCACGAATAGATGGGAGTGAGTGAGAGAACGTAAGAAATGAACAATAGGATATAATGTTCCACATGGCGACGGAAGAAACATAATTAACACATGAGGTGAGAGTGAGTCAACGTCAGACTGGTAAATGGCATGAGCGGGTCACCGAGTGGCACGTGTAGCAGCCTCGAACTCCCGGAATCCCGGCAGTTCGACCTTGCATGCATCCTTCTCTCGCGTTCCTTCGTCGTCGGAAGCGCTCATATCTTTGCCACAACTCGATGGGTCCTTGGGGGGCGTGGATTTGAGCTTTAAGGGTGGTAACGTTATGGGTGGGGAGGCTGAACGAGAAACAGGAACTGAAGCCGATGAAAATGTGGTTGAATTGATGGTTGCGTTTGGCGGACAGTTCGATTTCGCACCCTTTGTGGATGGCCACGACGTATTGCGAGGAGGTCCTGACGGATGTATAGGGGTCATACCAAAAGCGAGGCGAACCGAATGAGCAAGGTGGTGGCCATTAGAAGCAACTCCGTTGTTGCCCACAGCATGAGGAGGTGATGGTGGGCGCGAACTCGGTGGGCTTTGCGTCATTGGGGCAGTCTCAAATATCGGGCGCGTCGGGTATCCTCCACCCTGTAGGGGATATGTAAAGCTCCCAGGGCTGCTCCCGCTGCTGCTGGGCCCGCTCGAAAGCTGTGGCGTTGGCAGAGAGTAGAGACTGCGGTCAGCCTGTGCAGTGTGCGACAGCTGTCCGGGATAAGTATGCACATGGGGCAATGTGGCCAATTGTGAGACCTCCCCCGAACTCCTTTTACGAGAAGTAGGACCGAACACCCCCTTGGAACCCGGCGGGCTTCCGACGATGCTAGATCCCCTGGAGCGTTGGCGGAGACCACGACCCTCTATCGGGCTGACAGGTGCATCATTTTGTGTATGCCCTTGAGGTGGTAATAAAATAGGTGATGGCGCTCGCGAGGGATTGGTCGACTGAAGGTTGAGCGTACGGAGTGGCCCAAGGAAAGGGCTTGCGGAGGGTGTAAACGCGAACTCGGGCTTGATAACCGACGCTCCTTTTGGCGAAACCTCGGCAGAAGCGGTAGGAGCGGGGTATGTTGCACGGGGGCGCGCGAACGGCGTATGTGATGAATTCTGTGGGGCATGATGAGGTGGGATAGAATCCGAGTCGGAGCTCAGAGGAGAAGGAGAATCTTCATGAGTGGAAAGATGGCGGTATACTGGCGGATGTGATGGGCGTAACGTATTGGGGGATGTTCCGGGACCAAGGGTTATTATTCGACCATTGGCTGCTTCGGGGATAGCGGCAGCACGCGACAAGTCCAATATCGGACGGTCGTCTTGCGTCATCGGCGTCATTTGCCAGGCAGGCCCGCTCATTCTCCTCTTGGCCGAGTTTGCTTTGTCTTCGTCCACTGGCCAGTCTCTTGCACAGACATAGGCAATATCGGGGGGCGGGGCCTTTAGAGACAGAGCAGCGTGATATGGTGTTGAAACTGGACTGGTGGTGGCACTTTTGCTGGAACGACCGCGGAAGTAGATGACCTCTGCGTTGCGGGCTTCGTATTCGGCACGACGAAGGGCCTCTGCGTGACGAGCTTCATATTCGGCACGCCTGAGGGCTTCTTCGCGCTCAAGGGCATAGAGTTCATCCATTGCGATACTCGAGAGTGCAGAAAACGGAGAAGGATTTGCAAGAGGTAGTTGGGTTTGTGATCGCCGAGGATGGTGAGATGCTTCATATGAGCCGAGAGAGGTGGGCCTGGCGTAGGATTCGCCCTGTGGGTTGAGGCGATTAGGTAAGGTAGAAGAAAGTCAACGCTGGCGTACCTCGTCATCGCTGTTCGCTCGACTTCTTGCTTTCTTCTTCACCCTGATGGTGGAGGCTTCTTCGATGCGAGCATCGGTTCGAGCGAACGAGTGAAGACTGATGCCGGGGTCGAGGTCGTCGGGGATGCTGTTCTCGGACTTGGCCTTGGGTTTGCCTTTGGCGGTGTGGGTGGAGACGGCGGTGCTATGGTCGTTGTTATGTATTCGGGAGTGTCGGGTGAGTTCGTCCGAACGGGAGAAACGCTTCTCGCATGAGGGGTAGGTGCAGACAAACGGTTTTTCGCCAGTGTGAGTGCGAATGTGACGGGTCTGGGGAGAGGTCAGGGGAGACGGTAGGAGGGAGAAGGGAAAGGGACGGACCTGGTGTTCGAGTCTGCTAAAGGCGCGACCGCAAAGGGGATAGGGACATTTGTAGGGACGAGGGGTCGCCTTGTCCTGGGGAGGAGGAGGAGGAGGGGGGTCCATGGATATGAGTGCTGGGAAGGGAAAGAGGGGAGAGATGTAAGTACACATGAGAGAGTGCAGTGAGGGGGTAAGACAGACCAGACAGAATGGGGAGTTTATCAGAGGAGAGCGGGCATGGAAGACGACTTTTTGGAGCGTGTGTAGATAGGAATCTATAGAGGGGTGAAGAAGCAAGGAAGGGATATAGTCCGGGGTAGTCCGGGCACAGTTAATTGAGGACGTTGGGGGAAGGGAAAAGGGAAAGGAAAAGGGTACACGTTGCGTTGTGACAGAAGTGTCGTAAAAGGGGGAGAGCGATGCTGTGCGCACTCGAACGATACCCTCGGGGACCTCCAAAACGTGCAAGAGGCGGGGTGGAGATAAGTACAGAACGTGGGGAACACGGCGATGGCTCCGCGCCTCACCTACAAGTCGTTCTTCGCGTGTGCACGATCTCGAAGCTGGGCGCGATGGCGGGCGGGCAGGTTTTCGTTCGTTCGTCGTCGTCGTCGTTTTCCGTCGTTTGGCGCAAGCTAACACGGCTCCGTGTCCGTGTCGGTCCGAGATTGGGAATTGCCGAAATAAATATTTTAAATTACATAATTTTCTTCCCCACATTACCCGTTTAGTGCCTTATCGTGGTTGCCATCTGGATTAACCCCAGCCTAGAACCAATTGTCGCGACAGTCCCGTGGCGGCGTGAGTGTCGCTTGCGCCTGTCCAAAAATCAGTCACCCGCGCGTGCCGTGCGTCACTACAAACCAGGCGCTGACATGCATACCTCCCCGTGCTCATGGAGTGCCCTGCTCATGGAGTGCGCAGCGGTTAGCCGATCAACACACCTTGTTCATTCTGATCCATTGTTTCGTACCTCGAGGTTGACGTGGCTGTCTAACAGACTCTACTGACCTAAAACACACATGTGTGGCATTTGAGACACACAAGTCCTTCATCCAGGTTCTCTCATCCCCTGGATTCCACAAAAACGTATCAAGTCGTGACGGACGTGTGATTTGGACATATTGTCATGTAAGCGGCGGCGGATTCGCACCATAACTGATAGAGCCATCTGATACGGTTGATAGGACGGTTGAGGCTCCACCCCGGAATGGCCAGCGTTTCACGGCGCTCTGATGATTGTCCGCCGCGATCCTCTTGTCATTCGAGGGCTTCATGTCCATCAGCTACCTAAGTAGTAATCCGTTCACTTCCCCGTTTAATCTAACTCTCCCTTGGCGTTGTTCCCGGTATGCTCGTAAGCTTGCCGCCCTCGGCAGTCACCGCAGAACCTCCAACCCGCGAGACTGCCATCCCACCTCTGTTACCCTCGGCCGTTCTTCTTGCGCTGATCTTTGCATAGATTGCAACGCCACAACGATCGGGCTCGCTCGTTCCAATAATAGGCGGGTCGTAGACAATTCCGCACCCCCCCACACGGCACACGGCGAAATTCGGAACAAAAACCGTATCCTGGACCCCTCTCCCACTGGAGGCCGGTCTTCGGGGACGCTTTGGGACGCTCCTGGATCCCCCAGAATTTGAATCAGGGAGTTCCCCCACCATCATCCGTCCCTGCATTGTGATTTATTTAAAACGTGCACAAGCGCCTGCGATCAAGGACAACACCGGTACCATCCTTATCTGCAACTTCTCCGTCAGACTGCCTTAAAGTTACCGCTATGAGCCAGTATTAATAGCCACGGGATCAAAGGCAGTCCGTGTCTAGGGGACACCTGCGGTTGATATCAGCAACCCCACAGACACTGTCGTACAGCATCACCGCTCCCCAGACTCGCAGGGCAGCGAGATCCGCGGAGTGCGAGTGGCAAAATCAAATGTTGAATGCTGTATTACTCCCGCAGTTGGGTGATGATAAGTACACCACAACTCAAAATTTTTACCTGTTCTTCCATTCCATGTACCTCACTTCGATACATACTTGCGGGAGATATGTATGTCATCTTTACACGGGTTCCGTACTTGCCACCCCCAGAATGTAGCCCAGCCGCATGCGTATAGCACCGACGACGTCAGAATCGAAGACAATGACCGCACACCATTTTGGAAGGAGTGAGCGCCGAGGAAATTCGCGGGTCGCAGTCAATACGATAACCTCAGGGACCGCCGTTACAGTTCTGAATTAGCATGATGGGACCCTTTTCGCTTCCGCTTCGGCCGGCCAGCCATCTCATCTTGTTCTCGTACAGCTGCTTTGCATATTTCCTACAACAACGGGCGGCGGCGAGGGTCGCCGCGAGCCTTGTATCTGTGCTGATGAAATATGTCTGCGGGGTATTCATAAGTATGCGTACATGTCGGGGGGGGTCGGCCGTGGGGTATGCGAACACCGAGCTGCGCTGCCACCCGCGATGTATCTGTGGTGCCTGCCATTGTTAGCTAGAATGAATGGAACACAATTTGGAAGAAGAATTCCGCTCATTCTGTACTTTGTTTAAATTGACAATGGTTCGCTCATCAGTATCAGACTACCTGGAAGGTGTCAAGCATCATCCACCTTCGCTCGTCCGTTCATCGGGGGTCTGCACCCGATGATCAATCTTCTACCACGCACGGACTCAACGTTGCCGCTCTCGTTTGCGAACAAACCCCATTGGCCGAACGTATCGCATACATATGTATTGATGCCATATGTAGGCACTCTTTGAAACAACGCTGGGCTTGCCGAGTTTCAGGCCTCAGGGTCAAGCTTCGGTATTTTGTCTTGCTCCATCGTTCTTGCAATCACCCTTCGTCTTCGTCTCCCAGCTTATATGCCAGCTGAGTTGTGATCTCATCTGGCTAGTGAAGGAAAACGGAATTGGAAGTTGGGGATTCCCACTCCGAACACCCACAGCATACTGCTTACTGCGAATTGCCACATGGGTGAGTATGCAAACCATGAGACAATGGGGCCGGAAGCCGATGCGGCACACAGGTATGATGACGTTACAACAAATACCGGAATAAAGTAGTTCTGGTGAATAGCAATGATGAGCACAATATTCGCAATCAACACCAGTACGAATGGTAGCACTTAGTTGTGTTCAACCGGTCATCGCCGCCTTGTCCGTGTTGTTTGAAACTTTGATGTCTCCCTACGTAGACGCCTATGAACCATCAAGTTCAGCACGCCGTGGAATCATAGACATGCTTCGCGAGACCGGTTGACCCACCTGCTGGCCCTTTCTTTCTCAATCTCCCTCCTTTCCACTTCCTCTGCACTTAGCACTTCAAATCGTGTCCTGAACTCCTCGGCCTCTGTCCACTCCCTCCATACACTCTTCAGGGTCTTCGGACCCCTTCCATCTTTTGGCGTGCGTCCCCACCCTCCAAGACCGAGACCCGTCTTGTCTTTCATTACCAAGACACCGCCACCCGTAGTCGCCCCTGCTGTTGGTCCTTCTGCTGTAGTGGACGTTGGTTCACGTTCTCCAGCTACGACACCCCATTCGATGGCGTCTTTTTTGTGCTTCATGAGTTCTTCGTGTACCGCATGCGCAATAAGCGGGATCGCTTCTCCGGATAACCCAAGTTCAGCACAGAGTTGTTGAGAAAATGACTCTGGTGTTAGGGGCGAGAGAAGATCCCACTCAATGTGGTCCAGCAAATGGTAGGTAGCTATCTGTACGTCAATCTATGACCAATGGGGCATGGTCAGTGATCCTTACATTGTGCGCACGTTCAATTAGGGTCAAAGCAGTGGGAAGACGATAAGGCAAGGCGATCAAGGGCATGACGACTCACGCTGAGGATGACCCTGCATTCGGGAATCTCTTCGACACTCTCACTATCCCTATCTGCGTGCCTGTGAATATAGTCATCCACACCCAGGTCCAACGAAGCAACGCCCTCGTGCTCTTCAAGCTGTGCCCTAATTTGATTAGCGACGGTCTCGGCCCATGGATGCACGGGTAAATCGAGGTCCATGCAAAAAATCTTTGCGAATGTTTCAGGTTTGATCAAAGTTTCGTAGAGGTTCCAGACAAAGCAGTCTCGAATTCTGTGCGTCTCGGTCTCGAATTCTACGCGAATAGGAACGAGGGATGTGCGTTTCAGAGAATGGTTTTCGAGGGCATCTGTGGACCTGTGCATTCCGTTGTATTAAGATCAATGTCGAGTGTCACGGAAATGGACGTTGGTGCATCATTGTTCCATTGAAGAATCCATTACACAAAATGTACGGGAGAAGACTCACGGATATTCATGTGCAGTGGCGCCAACTGCTTTGGCTTTAATAAATCGGGATGGAGGAATCATGCCCAGATAGCTCTGCTCCAGCTCCGCCCTTTCTGTTTGTACCGGTTTCAACAGCTGGTGTGATTGAAGTTGTATTGGTTGGGGCTGAGGTGTCGATAGGCCGCTCCCAGAATGGAAGACAGACATTCCACTGCCCATGCGTGATCTGGATTGTCTTAAAGCTGTCCGAGTTCCACCACTTGCGACAAAGTCCGAGTCGTCCGAGTCGATGGCCCCAGCATCGGGGAACTCATCCCCTGACCCTGGTTCGGCATAATTGACCACGCCTCCGCGACGAGTGGAAGTGCGTGCAGTGGCAGAGGAGGCATTCAGGATGGGTTGCATTAGGAGAGATGTACCGGTGCGTAGACGAGAAGAATACGTAGAATGCAGCGCTTGTGTGGCTACAGGGAGGGGATGCGGGGGCGGGTTCGGTG
>JBBPTB010001085.1:0-11066 GCA_038093875.1 Boletus tylopilopsis
GGGGCAAGCCGTTGGCTTGGAGCATGAGCGCACGTTCAGGATGCATGGCCGGTGGGGCACGCTCACGCTCCTCGCTTTGGACAAGAAGTGGAGATCGAGTAACATGCTCACGTAGGTTTGGACGAGTACGCTCCGGACTGAACGCAGCCCGATTGTCCCGAGGAGCAGGCGGAGGGTCGGAAGGATAGGTATCCATTGCACGCTTCCTCGATGGAGGAGAGGATGGCCTGGGGCCCGCAGGAATTTCCACATTGCCTTCGTTATTCCGCGAGTCTTGGGCGGTGACTGCACCGAGCCGGTTAAATGGCTTGGACTCTCCAGGACGGAATCGATATCCACGAGGGCTTGCAGGCCGCGGAGGCAAATGAGAGGGACGGGTGGGTGGTACTATAACCTCTTTGAAGGAGGCAGCGGAAGATTCTCGCGAAGCTGGAGGCGGGGTAGCACGGGACGACCCCTCTGGTGCATGTTCGGACGCCTGGCTTTCCGTGGCGACGTTAGTCTGTGGTCGCACGGGTTCACTATTTTCATTGACAATAGGTGGCCCAAATCGCGACTTCAATAGAACACTAGACTTAGACGGACTGTCGAAAAACGCTGCAAGAAAGACTCACGATTCCCAACGCGGCCCGCGAAGGCCGAGTTGACGGCGCTGGCGCCGAGGGCTCGGTCGGAGGTAAAGCCCGGGGGTTGCCCGGCTATTCCATGACGAGCGTCCCATGACGAGCGTCAGCAAACCATCGACGGCGCTAAACAGGAACTTACGGGAGATCGACGAGCGTCTTCACGCCTGGCTGGTTCTGCGTGTGGAATTCGGTCACCACCGGAGCCATCAAGATGTGGCTGCAGTACTGAATGAAACCATCATGACGAGGCAGTTGGAAAAAAACACACCAGCCGTTCATGGTCCTTGTTCAAACGATCCCGTCTTGGGGCAACAGGATCACTATTACTTCCAGACGTGGACACTGGAGCGCGATGAGTATTGCTTGGTAGCGGAACTGGGAGTGGGACGTTGCCCGGGAACTTGTTCCTGGCGCCAATGGGTATGTTGTTTGTCCCTGACAGTTTGATGTTCGATCCAGATGGGGGAGGTCTTGACTCTACACTGCGAATCGGTTCCTTTTGCTGCTAGGGGCACTTTTAGCCGGGGTTCTACACGGCGAAGGTAGACAGACTTGCCGGAGAAATTGTTTGATCTACAAAATGACGTTCTGGTCCCGGTCGATCTCTTGAAGGTCCGAAACGGGATGGACCATCAACCACTGAACGAACATCACGGACTCCTATGACAAGTACTCCTTAGCAACAGAGGAGACAAAATAAGCAATAGATATACCTGCTAGATTACCATTATCCGGATTCAGCATAGCCCTCGGATATCTTGGTACGTCATCCTGCAGCGCTGGTCGCCTCGGGGGCACCTGTTTTACCGGTGGATCAGACGACCTAAGCAGGGGTGCGTCGTCAACATCCATTGCAGCATCATGCACACGATTTCTCGAGGACTCAAGCGTATTGCGTGAATCTATTTGCGAAGGCCCATTTACTTGAGGTTTGGACCAGCGAGGACGCCCGCGATCGTAATCGCCACGCTCAGCGGCGGGAAGGCGAGGTTGAAGTGGCGAAGGGCTGCATCGACCCGGTTCGCGCAGCGTGTCGTCAGGGAGTAGACGACCCGACGACCGATTCTCAGGAACCTGCGCTGGGGCTGGGGCAGTAAATCCCGAAGGACGGCTGCTGCTACGCTGAGTAACAGTGGGGCGTGCACCTGGAAGGAACGCATCATCTTTGGGAGGTAAAGGTGTCCTTTTCCTAGATCCTGGTCCTGGATATTGAAGGAGATACGATGAAAGAAGCAAAGAGAAATATACGCGAGTCGATGTTGACATGAGGATGGGTGTTGAATAGGATGGCTCAAAGACGTACGTTGTGCATCTGACGCAGGATGGGTAGGGGTGTCGTCGTCCCCGCGTACGTCTGACATTGGGCGTGAACTTGGAATGTCGTCAACGTAACGACCACTGCGGGAAACCTCATCTGTGCGGGCTCGCCGCAAGCCGACATCGGAGTGTCGAAGGCTGTGCTGAGTAGGAGGATCAACTTGCGAAAAGCGACTCTTTCTTCCAGCGAGAGGTGCTTCCGAAGCCGGCTGAGATGGCTTGACCGAGGAACGTGGGGTAGTATGCGCGGATTCCTGAGAGCCACGAGGATAGGAAGCGGGAGACCTTGGCCCTAAAGAATAAAGATGCGGGGAAATGTGCAAAAGGGGGTACAAAGAGAAGAGAAATGGAAAAAGGGGAGAAGACAGGGATCCATGATGAGCGTCCGTGTGTCCATGCGAGGAAGTCGAACAAAAAGGAACAAGATATGGTATGGCGCAGCTCGACTCCCAAGGCTTCGCGAGACGCCTGCGAAATGCGTTGTCCTCCACCTCGGGAGGAGCAAATGCGCCGAGTACGGGAGGTGGGGGGAGGGGATGAGGCGGACAACGTACTTGTAGTCGATGACCTTTCTGTGTCCCGTGGTGGATTACGACGCTCAGTTTCCGAGGGCAGTGGATCGTCGCGTTGTCTACGTTCCCTTGTACGTTCGTGGAGCACATTGTCATGCGCGACACGGGTGCGGTCTTGAACGGATGACGGAGCTACAGGTGCTTCACGGTAAGAACTTTGCATGCCATCAAGATCACCATATGACCCGTCAGAGGACGGAGAGCGACGCAATGGCGGTGTAGGATCCCTGTTTCTTGCACGGGGAGACGGAGATGAAGGGCGAGTTTCCCTGTGGTTGGGAGAGTATGAGTCAGGAACATAGGAATCAGTGCGTTGAGACGATCGAGTAGGTCGCTCTTCTCGTCTGGCAGAGTCTCCAGGACGATAGTGGCGATCGTCGTAAGACATGTCACCACTGTCTGTGCGACCTAGACGTGGGATTAGAGCATCACCATTTCTGGTGGGCAGAGATTTGTCAAGAGGGTCATCACGACGATCAGACCATTCTCCGCGTTTTTCACGAGATGAAGGGGTAGTAGGACGAGTCCAGGTAGACTCTTGGGTGTGAATGTTGTAGTAGTAAATACCGCGACCACTTCTTGGATATTTGACCTCCCAGCCTGGTGGCAGCGAATCGTTGTAGTCGAAACTGCTAGCTTTTGAGTTTGCGCCGTTCCTCTTGTCACGGTCGGCACGACTAGCCATGGCTGTAGCTTCAATGATAGACGGGTGAGAAGGATGGACGAACGGCACGGTAGAGACGACTGGCTTGGGCGGCAAAGCGTGCACAAGTGGCCCAAATGAAGGTGGGCGGGGTGCCAACGAAGAGTGGTCGCCAGAGAGTTCGACGGGCTGCTCTTGTGGCTGGGGAGGGGGCGAGGCATCACTGTGAGCCGTTTGGGGGTCATGTCTTGGTTGACGATGGGTTTTTGGGGGTGAATGAGCACGATGTGCGGTGTCCTGTGGAACGCGAGACTGGTAAGTCAAAAACTCGTCTTCCTCGTCGCCACCGAGCGACACAGCGTCCTCTGCATCGTCCGCGTCGAACGTGCGCTTCTCGCTGTTGTGTGCGGCGACGGCGAGCTCATCTTCGTGTCCCCAGTCGAGGACCTCGTTGTCGTCCTCCATGGCGGTCACTGTCTGGCAAATGGAGGAGGGACAAGAAGTGACACCACCCCAAAAAAAGAGCGCCGATTGAAGTAATTTAAACTCCGATACAATGCCGATTCTATGCCGATCATTTCCTCATGGCCATCCTCCCGCTAACCTCGCCCGCGTACCCGACTCATACGTCGCCGGTCTCGACCAATGTCTCACTGTCGAGTCGCGTACCGCTCATATTTCGTAGGTTGCATCGATTCCAACAGATGGTACGTCGCATCGTCGCTGTATTCGCTCGTGTTCATGTGTGGCCAGGATTTCGAGTTAGCCCTATGGCAATTGTCGTATTTATGCCTCGCACCGAGAAGAGTGTGAGTCGTCTTGTTTGCAGCATCGCCTGCGGTGGTTGACGCCCGTACAGCTATCGCAATGTATACTACCACAAACGTAAGCATCCGGTGCCTCGCTGGTGTTGCGTAGTACGACCGCGTTTGTAGAGACGAAAAACACCTGGGCAAGAGACGACCCAGCCATTCTCGTCCTCCTCTTTGGCTGCCTTTTTGGTATGCATCCCTTCCGGCTTTCAGTTCATCCCATCGATCCTTTGCAGTCGCGGCCATGGGTTGGTCCATGGTGTATTCATACACCTTTCTCGACGCGGTGAAACTCGCCTTTATCATGATTCTGCGTGACTTTCTGCTCGTGGGCGTGGTCATCGCAACCCTGCTTCGGTAGCGCATCTTTGTCCGAACGCCGACCAAGTTGGACTGACATGTCTGCCAGCCTCTTCGCCAACAAAGTCTTGTTGTCGCCATCCTCTCATTCATCTCTAGCCGACTCGTCAGTCGAATGGGCATATGCCTTTGACGTCCACACAAACTCATTCTTCCCCTTTTATCTCACTCTCTATCTCGTGCAACTAATTCTGCTTCCCATTATCACAAAGGACAAGTGGGTGTGCCTCTTGGTGGGCAATACCCTCTACCTCGCAGGGTGACGTCTCTTTATCGCGACGCGTACCCGTGACCCTAACCCCATCTCCAGATTCGCACAGTACATCTATGGGGTGTACCTTGGACTGAGCGGTGAGCCGATCTCGCCGTCCGTTTCGCGCCCGAGTCTGATTGGACCAAGCGTTGCCGTTCTTGATACGTGCGGAGATCCTCCTTGCTCCGTTGCTGCCATTGTTTGCCAGCTATGTCGTATCGTTGCTCGGGTTCAATGTCGCCAGCCATGTTCTGAGAGCGTACTTTGGCTCGTACTAGTCTTGTATATTTGGGTAGCTCTAGCCACGTAAAGACGATCGCTTTTTGTTGTCGTCGCATCATTAGAACCCCGCCACCCGCAACATTTACGCAACCACCCTCCCTCCCTTCGTGCCCGCCCGTCCCAGCAACGAGCTCGCCGTCAAAGACAATGCCCATCACCCAAGCTCACGTCGAAAAAGCCATCGAGCAGATTGAACATCGCCGACGACCATCCAACATCGACTTTACCCAACACGTCCTCGAAGATGGCAATATTATAAGCACCCAGGAGCGAGTAATCAAAGACGTGCGCCTCTTCCGTCGCGCACCCTCCCCGCAGTTGACATTCCCCCCCCGTCCCAGGTGCAAGCGCCAGCGATGAACATCCCAACGGACGCTCAGTTTTTCTCGAAACACGATCCTTCCAAACCGGACGTCGCCTTCCTCAAAAACCATTTTTATAGGGAGGGTCGGATAAGCGAGGACCATGCGATATGGATCATCGAAAAGGCGACAGCCCTGCTCCGGGTTGAGCCCAACGTCCTCCAGGTCGATGCCCCGATCACAGGTCCGTCAGAAGCTCGTCACAGCCTTGCATCGCTCCGACGGTCACGCTGATTATCGTTTTCGCTGCTCTAGTTTGTGGTGATATCCATGGTCAATATGTGCGTAGGCGTGTCATGTTCGCTCTCTGTCGCGAATTGACACAATTCTGGCAGTATGATCTCATGAAACTGTTTGAAGTCGGCGGGAGCCCTGCTGACACGAGATACCTCTTTCTCGGAGACTATGTCGACAGAGGATACTTTAGTATCGAGGTACTTCTTCTCGCTTTTCCTCGACAGAGTCGCTGACTGCCTTGGCAGTGCGTGCTGTACTTGTGGGCGTTAAAAATATGGTACCCCGACACGCTTTTTCTCCTTCGTGGAAATCACGAATGTCGGCATCTGACAGACTATTTTACGTTCAAACTCGAGTGTGCGTCTTTCCTTGCGGTTGCTAGGCGCGACCTGAAACGCTAACCAGCCGTTGCCTGGCAGGTAAACACAAGTACTCTGATCGCATCTACGATGCTTGTATGGATTCGTTTTGTTCGTTGCCGCTCGCTGCCATCATGAACAAGCAATTTCTGTGCATACACGGTGGTCTGTCACCCGAGTTGAACACGATGGATGACATACGAGCAGTAAGTGTTTTCCCATCATCACCTGTGGCGTACTTGACGGATGACCCTAGATTGATCGATTCCGGGAACCGCCTACGCACGGCCTGATGTGTGACATTTTGTGGTCGGATCCCGTTGAAGATTTCGGCCAAGAAAAAATGAACGAGAGTTTTGTACACAATCATGTGCGAGGATGCTCATATTTCTTTACGTGCGCGTCACTTTATGCCCGGATGTCAACACATACTTACCTTGCCGACAGGTATCAGGCTGCGTGTCAGTTCCTGGAACGTAATAACCTCCTTTCGATTATCCGGGCGCACGAGGCGCAGGATGCGGGGTATGTCGGTGTATACAAAGTTCTTGTCTGTCCTCATCGTTGTCTTTGCAGGTACCGGATGTATCGCAAAACCAAGACGACCGGTTTCCCTTCTGTCATGACGATCTTTTCTGCACCAAACTATCTCGACGTTTACAACAACAAAGCGGCTGTTCTCAAGTATGAGAGCAATGTGATGAACATTCGCCAGTTTAATTGTACTCCTCATCCATATTGGCTACCCAACTTTATGGATGTCTTCACGTGGAGTTTGCCGTTCGTAGGGGAGAAGAGTATGGTCCCTTTCTCGTCTTTCGCACATGGGCATTGACCTTGCGACAGTCACGGACATGCTCGTTGCTGTCCTTAATACTTGCACAAAGGAAGAACTGGAAGAATCTGACGAAGAAATCTTGCCACTGCCATCGCATCCTGAAGATTCCGTTGAGCGGAGAAAGGTCATTAAGAACAAGATTCTTGCTGTTGGGCGTATGGCACGCGTCTTTGCGCTTCTTCGGTTTGTCACGTTGTTTCATGTGTCGCGACCCTTTATGCAAGGTGACTCGATTGTGTTTAATCCAACAGGGAAGAGTCAGAGAAGGTGGGAGAGCTGAAGAGCATAAGTGGATCTGCCAAGTTGCCATATGGAACGCTAGCGTTGGGCACGGAGGGCATCAAGGATGCCATCTCAGGGTTCGAGGACGCGTAAGTCTCGCCTTGCGCCTTTCGAGTTCACTCCGCTCACCCTTGTTCAGACGAAAGTCGGATATCGAAAACGAACGGCTCCCACCCGAACTGTTCGACGCCGAAGAAGCCAAGGCGTTCCTTGCACAACACGCACATTCCCAATCGCTTCCTGAGACGCCGCTCGGAGACCTCTCGTTTTCTTCCTCTGGGTCTATCGAAGCGAGCATCGAAGCGGCGCTCTCGTCCGCCTCGCTTGCGTCCTCGCAGAGCAACTCGAGCTTGGGCGGGCCGTCGACGCCGACCTCACCGACGTCATCACCGAGCAAGGTGCCGTTCCGGGGCCGACACGGACGTCAAGCGAGTCTGGGGACGACGCGGACGAGTCCGTCGACGCGAAGACGGAGTTTGGAGAGTACGATTTCGATGATTCAAGAGGCATTGGATGGGAAGGATTTGGAGGCGCTTGCGAGCGTTGGGGAGGGTGTCGGGTCTGGGGAGTAGTACTGTAGTTGGGTGGGTGGCCGTAGATTAGGTTTTCTTTTTTTTTTTTTTTTCAAAGTTGGTTTGGATCTTGCTTTGGCAAGCGACGATCATGATCGATCGGAAAGACGTTGGGGGAGGTGATTGATCCGCGTAATTTGAGTGAATACGAGTTCGTTGTTCGTTGTTGGTTTTTCTCGGTTGATCGAGCTTTGGATACCGAGAATGGAAATGGGGTCGATCCGTCAACAAAGTCTTGGTTTTGTCGAGTTCGACGCGTTCTTCGTCCTCTGGTTCATGGTTTTCTAATTCAGAAAGAACGCCAAAGTGTCGTGTATTATGTATAGTACAGGGCTCCGGGATACACTCACTCTTTACAGTTCTGAGACTTCGAGCGGCGCCTCCTTCACTGGTCTACTACATTCTCGGCCAAAACAAAAGTACTCATGTCCCTTGCGGTCCCTTCTCTGGCTGCCTATGAACGTTCGGCTTGTGGTCGCCGCCAAAGCAAAGACGAGGCGATTCTCGGCACGTCGTACTTCCCTCAGGATCTCATATCCACCGTGGTTGAAACGCGAAGTGCTCCACCGATGTGATGCTGACGCTTGACATGTCTTATCAATGGCAGAACTTCGTCAATCGGTTCGTCCACCCCGAGGGACGGGGTACGGGGACCACGCTGATATGTTTGGAAACCTATTAGTTTTTCTATTCGATGGAGCGTTGCTCGAGTTCTGCATCTCGTACCGGCTCATGCCCTCCCGATGTGCGGTGATGACAAGAGACAGGTATGAACTATTTCTTTTGTTTCCCTGTGAACGAACCACACGGTTTGGTCATTATCCTAGATTGTGCCGCCGCTGTCCACCACGCACAAGATAAGGAAAGACCGACAGTCGGCAGACATGTTTCCCCCATTGTGGCCATCCGCATTGTAGGAAAACACACATACGTCCACACTTGGCTCGCGCCACAAACCAGCTGAGCCGATGAACAGGAACGCGGTCCACTGGAAACAAAAGAATCTGTATCCACCCTCCCGTCGACTTTCCACACCCAGAGGTGGAAGGATGGACAACTGGATGGTATAAAGATGTCCTGCAGTGGAGCCTACCTCCCCAGATTCGACGGTCTACGTTTCCGATGCAGCCCAGCAGTTATTCCCCCGAGTTGATGGCCGCGTTCAAGGGTGAGTCACTGTCTCTTCCTGTTGTTACTGCACGTCGCTAACTTCTTCGCGGTTCCCCCTCTTGCAGCCTACGCGTCAAGCCTCGACGCTACTCCCACCCCGGAGTACCCCGTGCTACATGGACGAAGCGTCCAAGTGCCTAACGGCCACCTCCCAATAAAGCTAGTGCAATTCACGAGAGGCGACCGCTCGGACGGTCGTGCCCGCCTTCATCACTGGGCCATTTTTATCCCTACCTCTACCCGGCGCGGCGTCGGGAACTTTTACGAGATCGGCGGTTGCCTCCAGACGGGCTACTTTACACAACAAGTCGTGAACAACCGCCACCCCAAGTGGGACCAAGACGAGCGGGGCTCGCACGCCGTCGGTTAGGTCGCGCCGAGCCACTTGAATGCCCTCGAGGCGCATTTCGCGCCCGTGCCGATTCAACAGGGAAGGCCGGATTGGAACTGCCAGACGTGGGTCGTGGAGGCGCTCAGGGGGCTAAGCCAGCCGCACATGTATGCGGTGCAGATGGAGTATGCGCAGTGGTTCCAGCAGATGGCGATCGTCGAAAAGGCCTGGGACGTTGGGGATGCCTAGATGGGCGCGGGCGTTTTTTTTCTCTCCCTCTGACTGACGGTGGTGGTCGTGGGCTCCCCCCCAAAAAAGGTCGAGAATACGACCAACGTTTGTAGCGAGTAGATCTTTGCCATTTGTAGTATGATTCCGTCGCATCCTTTGTATCGATCCAGTTCTGTACGCTTTGTATATTTATTTTCGCATTTGTAGTCCGTGATGTGGTTGGATTATATATGTATCGTCGTCCTGGATAAGGTCGTTCAGTTTGAAGTTTGATCAAGGTCTGCGCCTGGCTTACTAGAACCATCGACCGAGTCATCAGGATAGTTGCTCTGGTTCTACGGACATTGAATTGAGGCTGTGCTACGAAAAGCTAGTTCTCCCGATCATCCGACTGCACGCGCGATCCTGCCTAACGCTATGTCCTCCTTTGTCATTTCTTGAACGAAAACTATTCTACGCCACGGGAATACTTTGTTACTGTTCCTCGAACGCCTTTCCATGAAACCTGGACGTTGGATAAGTCCCGTCTCGGACACAGGAAAATCACCGCCAATAACACATCCTCAAAGCTTGAGTGGCGAGATGCGGAACGAGAAAGCTAGATCCCTTTCTGGCCTTTGTGATACGGGTGAGGTCTTTTACACAATGAAAGAGAAAGACTATCATTTTCCTCAACAGTTCCGCGAGCCGGGTGACATCGATTTGCGCCAAGGGAGCTTTGTAGACATGCAAGAGCGGTTTTGCAAAAGGGTCGACAAAGCTATGCTCTTTGCTAGAAAACAATCCAGATTGACACTATGCGTTCCACTCACCCCGAAGACGTGAGCCACCTGAAATAAAGTGAACCCGGGCTGGCGACACAAAGACTGCGGCTTTTTGACTGGCACGACGGTTGCGAAGTGCTTTGACTTGCCCAAGCAGCATGGTGACTTTACGTGATACAGGTGACGTCCATTTTGTGACGAAGCTAATATGTTTGTTGCCACTCGGTGGATATTCGTTCGAACGAGGCATCTTGCGCAATGTCACGGTGCGACGCTGTTGGACGGTCAGGTGAGACGCACCCTCTTCTACTGAAGTTCAACACCCATTGTTGAGGTCGTGGCACTTTGGTGCTCCTCACGCTGGGCCACTGTAGACAGCTACCACGCTCAAGAAGAGCAATGACAGATGGCTCAGGTAGACGGTTTGCTCTATCCTTCTCACAGCGATCCACTACGTTGATATCAAAGTACTTTTTTCGTGGTGTCCGTGACTTCGGTTGCTATACAAGGTACTGGAAGATCCAAGCCGGCGATCGCCTGTTGTACATCAAAGCGGTCCACAGACAGACAGCGCGCTTTAACCAGAATCAATGCGTCCACATCCTATTGTTCGCCTACACGAGAAGAAACGGAAAGATGGACGACTGGGTAGTATAAAGATGTTCTACAAGGTCGATGAGAAGCATCAACAACAATCTTACCTCCCCAGATTCAACAGTCTACCTTTCCAATGCAGCCCTGTAGCCATTCCTCCGAGTTTCAGGCCGCCCTCCAGAGTGAGTCACTGTCTCCTCCTGTTGCTATTGCACGTCGCTGATTTCTTCGTAATTGCAGCCTACGCGTTGAGCCTCGGCGCTACTCCAAGTCCCGAGTATCCCGTTCTACATGGACGAGGCATTCAAGTGCCAAATGGCCACCTTCCAATAAAGATAGTGCAATTCACAAGAGGCGACCGCTCGGACGGACGGGCCCGCCTCCACCACTGGGCCATCTTCGTCCCGACCTCTACTCGACGCGGCGTCGGGAATTTTTATGAAATCGGGGGTAGCCTCCAG